>JAEQML010057958.1:0-31184 GCA_016904865.1 Pissodes strobi
AACACTTGCATATACTCGTGGTAGGTGCAAATTTTCAAGGTCAAACAGCCAAAAATGGTGAATTATAAATTCGCCCAGCAAAAATATTTAATTAAAAAAACAGGTTTCGTTACATACATACTTTAAATATTTAATTATCCAAGTAGGGACGGCGGCGCCCTAGAATCTTACCTCACTGGCTTTCACTGTTTTAGCTGAATACCAAATAACGATACTATTTATTTGTATAAAAAAAGTACCGAATGAAACTAGGAAAATTTTATTAATATTCTTAAATTTACATATTAACTAGCGAGTTAACTATGAAATAATACATTATACTTTTTCGTGTCTCCACTTATTTAAACTTAAGCCTCTTTTAAGCCAACCTTATTAGGTTCAAGACTTTATGTTCATTAGAAAATTGTGTTGTGCCGTGTTAAAAGACCACCGCGGGCGGCATTAAATTTGTAAATAAGTTGCCTAATTTTGTTTTTCGTACGGGTTTTTAGATTAAACATTTCAGTAAAAAAAATAAATGTGTATAGGTATTCATTGCGAGAGTGTTTACCGTGTTACATCCAATCACATTAAAGCTTTATAGAAAAAATAAAAACGGCCGCCGCTAAAAATCGGCCGCCCGAGGCGGCTGCCTCGCCGCCTCACCCCTGGAGACGGGGCTGAATTGGACCCTAGTTGAATTATAAATAATTTTAACTATCTAATATAGAAAGGGCAACCTCACTTTACGTAAATTACATTTACGAGACGATATTGCCGATAATACGAGAAAATATAAACAGCAGTGTATTTGATAATTTTATTTATCTCATGATTAATTAATAAGGATATTATACCTGATGGTAAAAATTACTACGATAATATTTCGGTTTTGAAAAGCCCTTTTCCCTTCCTAGACGTACATCGCTTCGAAGGGAAAGACCACGTCAATTGCCAAAAAATAAAACGCGAAACGATTACGAACCCTTCATCGATACCGGTTGGGTGCGTTCAAAGTATGAAATCGTTAAAAATAGTGGTATTAAAACGAATATCACAAATACTTTTTACAGAGATCGAATTTCATTATATAAAATAAGTAACGAACGAGAAAGAAATTGAAAACCTTAAAAATGTCTTGAAGAAAATTCCACTTTGCACACGAAGTCGGAAAAGAGAAAACAGATCCGTAATAATGTACCAACCTAGATCCAGGCCATATCGCATCCCGGGCCAGTATAGTTTTTAATATTCCAGTCGATAAGTTCTTCGATTATCACTCTAAAAGGATTTTAAGTCTTATGTAAATGTATCTCTACAAATGTTATAAACCTTCCTGTAATTTATTATTTGTACGCATTGCGAATAATTATTGTAAATAATTCGAGGAGTGTGGAAAATTGCATATACTCTTAATGTGCATTAAGGATCTATCAGAAGGCATGTATTGTGCGATCAATAATTTTCAAGGGCAGTTAGTAATGCGTGTTTAACTACTCCATAAAAATATTATTTGAGTGTGTGTAGGGCAGGTAATGCGTATCGAGCGTAAATAGTAAAAGCTTACTATTTATAGATTGTAACCTGCCTTAAGCGTAGGGTGCCAATTATGTAACAGTATTGGTTAATTGCTTAACAGGCGGTCCATACCTATGCCAGGTTTACTTAGCGGGTTCAATAATAATTAAAGGCGTGTGTCTATGTCTATCTGAATGCGCCACTAAATTTTTAGCTTGGAATATATCAATGATTTTTACACAATGAAATCAGGTCAGTAAAATTTATAAACATACCATAGACAAAGATATTATTAAAATTAGAGATCACAGGTATTTACTAAGGAAAGGTACGTTTGATGCTAATTAACGAAATTAAATAATGTCGCGATCTTCATTAAATTATTTATTTAAATATTAAAAACTTTCACAAATACTCCAAATTAATGTGAAGTAATGGTATCGCCCATAACTAATACTAATAACTATAAGATTCTCTTATAATATATTTCATCTATATTGTTCGACTATTAAAACAAAGCAAAATAAGATACGAAGTTTTAATCTAGTTCCTATAACATTATACAGGGTGTCCGGAAATAGCATCGCCAAATTACAGAGGGTGATTCTACATGAGAAAACATGAACATTTTTTCATATGAACATTGGTCCGAAAATGCATAGTTTCCAAGATACAGGGTGTCAAACTTTTTATAAAAAATCAGTTTTTTGTTAATATCTTAAATATGATTTTACTGATTTTGTTGAAATTTGGCAGGGTTATCTGTAGTAATAAGGGGCTTATTTAGCCTTAATTAGATTAAAAATATAAAGTCCAGTGGCGTGAAAAAAATGTGCGCCGCTGACTTTTTCAAACACTTTATATTTTTTTCGTATTAAGCAACTAAAAATACAATATTTTTGATTCTTGAGTTGTTTTCGTATCTTGCGTCGTTTTCGATAAAAAAAGTAAAAACCGGTTTATTACATTTCCAAACTTTTTTGATAAAATCGATATTTTTATTTATATCTTAAATATGCTTTTACCGATTTTGTTGAAATTTAATAGGGTTATCTGTAGTAATAGGCGGCTCATTTAGCTTTTACTATATTAAAAATATAATGTCCAGTGGCGTCCCGGGGGGCATCATACAGAATATTATTGACAAAGAAATGTGCGCCACTGTCTCTTTTAAACATTTTATATTTTTTTCGTATTAAGCAACTAAAAATGCAACATTTTTGTTTCTTAATTTGTTTTCGTATCTTGCTTCGTTTTCGAGAAAAAAAATAAAACCAGTTAATCACGAAAGCGTTATGAAGATATTTACTAATTAAGGTAATACTATATCGGTAATAAGGAAAGTCAAAATTAAATAAACGACAAAGATAATAAATTACTTAAAGCCATCCAACGATAATTTCAATAACCCCATTACGGTAAACTATAAAGACAGTAGGTATGATATACAATAAGAGATTATCGTAAGATTACTCATCTACAGTCAGGTAAAGGTATATTCGATGAATCTAATTACAATAAAAACAAATCAATTAATTATCAGGACGTTAGAAAAACAATTTCCCCATTCGTGATGATATCAGGTATGATAATTACAGTAAAAATAAATACCTCTAAAGAAAACAAGGTAGGAAATATAACCGATGAAATACAACCTAAAACTGTTTAGGGAAAGCTCGATAAGCAAGAACGGTAAGCTCATTAAACAAAAACCAGAGGTATTGAAACAAGTAAATATAAGAAAGTGGACGACCTACTGCCGTTTAACAGTAAATTCATTAAACATAAGCTGACAGCCACGGCAATAGGTACGATATACGATAATAGATAACATAAGCTATTTAAAGGTTAGTTAGATAAGTAAAACGACAAGATCAGTAAAAAAACGAGAAAATAACGATAATATAAACGATATAGGCAGCAAATGACCTACAGTCGTTTAACGGTAATTCATTAATCCAAATGATATATAGCGATAATATCGAAAAGAAGAGGTCTGTAATAAGAAACAAGGTAGATTTTACGTGTATCTAGATATCTATATTTGCAGACACTGGCGTTTATCGGTATCAGACGATATGGCCGATAATTTCAGAAACTACACCTGGCGGTATGTTTGCTGATTAATTCCATTACAAAAGCAGACGGCAATTAGACCTGATGGTCAAAAATAACAATGACAATATCAGATGTCGTAAATTGGTCAGCTTCTTACCTCCTACGCGTAGGAGAGAAAGATTCCCCCAAAAAAGCATATATACCACAACACTCAAGAGGGCGCTCCAAGCGGATTCATCTTTCGAGCGGCTCGGAAAACTGGAAATAAGGTGGAGAGAAGTAAGGTAGCGAGAGTATCGATAACACAAATCGACCAGTAGGAGGGAAAAATCGCAGTACTAGACTTTGTAACATTTGGAACGCTACAGGATTTAGGGTGGTGCTGCATTTGAATTCCCAAATCCCAAAACATATTTTAAATCATCTACTATCAATATTTTCCTTATTTAGGCGGTAACATTCTGAAAAACAGAGTATAACGTATTACTCTACCCATATTTTGATACCACAGAAGCCTATTTCAATATACGAAGCCCTAATCTAGTGTACATAATGGTTAATCCGCCACTGCGTGCGGCACTTCTATCTCAATTTTCACCATATACGTATTCAATAGGATCAGATCAGGAGAGGTTGCTGGCCACGGAATGGTTGCCATTTATTATCTTCTCACCAAGTTCTTATATCTTACCTTATGGCATCAAATAATTTCTTGTTCTACGTGGAATAATACCAGTAATGCTACTGTATCGTGGACAATACACAATTCGATGGCATCATGAGGTACTGAATACTTTAGAGATGAAACAATTTTTCCGATGAAAAAGTGTATACAAAATCCAGGGTATATGAACTTCAAAGCCAACATTTACATATTTGAAGCTTGCATATGCGCTTCGGAGAAATTGTGAGAAAAACTTTTTCTACTACGATGTGTAAAATACTCACTTTACGCACTCACCAAAAATTCGTAAAATATACCTTTTTAATGCAGCGCGTAAAATAAATTACTTTACGCACTAGTGTGTAAAGTAAATCTGACATGTTTTTGACATTTACTGCAGTGCGTAAACTATCTATTCTACGCATTAGTGAGTAAAGTAAACGATATTTGGATGTATATTGAGATATGAAATAAATCTGTAACGGAGTTTTTAATTTAGATCTCTGAAGATCTAAGCATCCTAACACCGCGAATGATTTGTTATTAATAAACGCACAACGAGAAACGAAATACTACTATCCCGTAAATGTGGATAGAGCCGAGTGAGCATCGGTTTTTCTCTAACAGTGGTTTGGACTAGCATTGTTTAGTTCTGGGGTTATGTAATATAAAATCCGAAATTTTCTGATAATCCTCAATTTTACAAGTCTGTGCCTTGAGACTTTACTTTTACATTTTCTTAACCAGTATAAAAAAAACCAAACTGAGTTTTAGCAAAAATCGCCTAAATATACTTGAATAAATGAAAAGTGAGAGAAATAAAGTTGTAACTTAGAAGCCTTGCTTGCCCTAAAATGTCCCTAATTGCATTTTATTGACTACAGCAACAGTGTTTGCAGTATATGGCTTGGTTCTATTTTTGTCAGTTCGGGAAAAGAAATTTCTAACCTGTTTTGAAAATCTCTTGAAAGTTATAATTTTTCCTTGCACAATACGTGACGGTTTTTGAATTTGCAAATGAGTCACCTGAAAGTGATTTAATTAACTGATTAAATAACACTGGACCGGATATATACACGCATAATTAGTAAAATCATGTGACGTTTAACCACATCTTTCATACATATTATATTATAGGTATGTACCTTATCTTTGCCGAGTTAAAAGTCTCCATCCAAATAGAATTCGCTCCACAAATTAACATTTTTGAAAACGATAATAACACAATTTATAAAAACTATCCACCTCTTAAGGAGGTTTTTGAGAAGATTGTTTATAAAAAAATATGATTAAATACAATTATTATTATGCCATAAAAATGTTCTACTTCCAAAATTGCCCAACTGAGCCAAACTTATCACGTTATGCCTGTTCAATGGAACTAACTTTAGAAAAACTTTTGATATGATGAAATATCGAATATGAGTTGTAAGAATATTAGACATGGATGCGTCTCATATTTAATCTTCTAATTAATACTTAGTAAACGAGCGAGACGTATAAATGTAGTAGCTGCAATGATTTTCATATATTATGTTCCTACACTTAATTATAAATAACCACACTAATAGTTATTCCATTTAAAAGTAATCAATAACAGTTATGTCAGCCTTTTCAAGCTGTTGTCAGTAAAAATAACTAGCGATATTCACAAAATTTCACAATTACTCAACAATGATTACACTCAGTTGCCACGTGCGGCAGGTTATAAATATTGGCAGGAGTCGAGGGTATAAAAGGCCTGGTAATAATGACTTTTTGATGTAGGTCGTAGGTCTCTTTTTTGATATATAGTTTGATTTGTTGCCAAAAATTAAAATTAATACTCAATAATTTTTACTAACTCTTTTCTTTGCAATTTAAGCAAAAAGCACAACTTTCAAAGCCATCAGCCACGTGTTCAGTTTGAAAAACGTATTAAAAAATGACATCCATGCTAAATTTCCTAATAAGTCCTGTCTCAATATTCCTAAAATTCTAAATAGCTGAAGAAAAGTTAAAAATACGAGGTTTTGAAATTTGCAAGTATTATCGTAAGACTACTCATCTTCAAATTATACAAAAACAATTTCCTTCACTAAAACATTTGATAAAGATTAATTTAAGAAATCAATGCTACAAATGCTGAGAGCAATAGAGGACCCCCTTCTAAAGAGCGTACGGCGCGGCGTCGCTACTGAGAATCTACAACAGGTTAACGATATTATTATGAAAATGTCCGACGACTTCGTACCGAACTGAATAATTTTGGCCTGAATATCTTGGCTAACTATTATAACCAGATATTATTAAACTGAATGCTTTCTCAGCTCTGAGCTATTTTACAGCAGATGGAAGCTACCGTAACTGTGGTGCGGGCATTTTGGTGGCTGTAAATAAGCAATTTCAAGTCCAGTATTCTATTTGCAACTGCTCTGAAGATACTTACTAAATAGTAGCCATCACAAATTTATATTTTTTCTATTCGATGTTTATTTTCCATCAGTTATAATTATTGAATATTTGACATTGGCTTTTTTACTTGAATTTAAAAGACGCCATTAAATTATTTATAGTCGGAGGTTTCAGTGTTACAAACCTTGATTAAATAATCTGTGATAAGGTGTTGTTATTGTTCCATTCGTCACTTCATTGATATAAATAACAATGTAATTAAATCAGGTAGAACACGGAACAGAAAATTAGATTTAATTTTAACTAATATGTCTAAAGTCTTTGCTGGCAGGTGTGATAACTAACTACTTTCGTATTTTCGAATTTCTTACACGTGAATGGGCTCAGATGGGGCCCTCCACTGCGGCCCTTGGTCTGTTGTGGCTCACATCTTAACTTTCCACTAGGCCTCATGCTCGATCATTTTAATGAAATCGATTAGCATTCCGGGGTGGATGGTTTTCATATATATATAAATGTTATTTGAAGATGTCTAAACACTGTTTGTCTAGTTCTTTCCATTGCTGCTCAGTGACATAAAACATGTTCAACTGTTTCTTCGTGCTCCAGGCACCAGAGGTGTTTCGTTTTTTTTTGAAAGTCCTAGCTGGTTCATGTGGCTTTCTAGCCGACAATGGCGAGGTACATGCTAACTACAGCATGTGCCTACTGTCGACCAAGTTGAAGTATTATCTAGTTCTCACTCGTGATGGCAGATTCACTGCCATCTTTGAATCAGTTAGGCCCTGTAATTATCGTCATTTGTCTACAAATTGCTATTATGTCCATCTGGCGAGTCCTTCTTTAGCTGTGTTGTAAGTTATTCCCAGTACTGGTTCTGATCCTATGAAAGCTGCTGCGGCCGCCTATAGCCAGAGCATTTGTTTGGGATGCATGCCTCATGTTTGGACATGGACATGTCTGCAGGTCCATAGTGACAGTTTCGCTTTTGCGACAATTCTATCCAGATGAACATTTCAGTTAAGTGTTTTATCTAGGGTAATTCCCAGACACTTCACTATATTCGCAAATTTAATGGTTTCTCCTTTGAGAGAAGGTGGTCTTAGGTTTTCCAGCCTTTTCTTCCTTGTGAACGGTATTATAACTGTTTTGGTCACAGATAAATCTTCCCTTTCACACCAGTCATAGACCAGGATTAGCACCTCTTGAAAATCCTCTGAGATAGTTCTTTGCGAGTTGCTTCTCATAAGTATTACTAGATCATCCGCGTATGCCTGCACCTCCACATCCCACAGCGAGAGGATTGCTAGCGCACAATCTATCAGGAGAGACCACAGAAGAGACAGTAATACCCCACCTTGCGGACATCCCCTTACCGCCCTGAATCTGTAACCCTTTCCCTGTAGGGTTGTTGTGGCCACTCTGCAATTTAACATACACCCGATGGATTTCCTTATCTGTGGTTCAAACCCTCTTTCAGCTAATGCTGAGTATAAGGAGTTTGGTTATGCATTATTCAATGCTCCTTCAATGTCTAAGAACTACCGCGACACTCTTGTCATCTAACGCATGTGTTATGTTCCTGATAAGGTTGTTTAGTACTAGTTCTGTAAATTTGTCCGTCTGATATGCATATTGGTGAGCACTTAGTGGATACGCACCAAGTTCACTCGTTCTAATGTGCACGTCCAGTATCTTTTCCATGCATTTCAAAAGAAAGGAGGTCAAACTTATTGGTCTCCATGAGTTAGGTGTTGATTTCCAAACTAACTACTCAGTAAGGATTGATACCATACATTGCTAAATGCGCAATCTTATCAAATTAAAAAACATCAAATCCAAATTCAAATATAAATATGTCAATGCGGATTTTTTTAATTTGAATAATATGTATACAAAAAATCAGTTGGAAGACTTGGAAAATATTTCAAATATAATATAATATTTTACTTATTCCTATTATATGATTATATGCATAGATTTTTTATTACGTTGAAGCATGCGCAAAACTCCCCTAACTCAGTCATGGACTATTCTTACTGCTTCCGTTTTTTCGCGCAGTTTTATCGTTATTACATATATGGCAACAACAAAGGGATCAGGAGTACCTAATAAGGACAATTTAGAGAAAGACCTATTTTAGAGAGTGTTTGAAGTTGTCAACGTCTTTGCACATTACCTTCAGGGATCATCTGAACCATCTACCAATATAAACGCTGATTGGGACAATTTTGATTTTCTTCCAAAAAACATAGGTGACATTAAGACTAGTATTAAAAACTCGAGTCCTAAAGGCCAGTAGGTACAGGGTTATTTTGTATATTTGTTGCGTACACTACGGGGTGTAAGGTAGGAGACGGAAAATAACTTTTCTTATAAAAGTTGCATAATTTCTTATTATCTTTTAGACTTGTAAATGAAAACATATGCACATCGCAAAGTTGAAAAACAATCGAATGTTTCATTTTTTTACATGGTACACTCTATACATTTATTGCCAGGATAAACATATGTAGGCTGTTGATATTTGGATAAGCCGTTTTTTAATTATTTAAGTTTAAAATTTTGATAAAATGAATTGATGATAATCGAGTTGGTCAGGCGTTTCGCATACTTCAATGAAACATATGTGTCGATTATGTCGTTTTACTTTCAATAAAACATCCAGCAAGAAAAATTGATTATTTGGAGCAAGAAAAGCTTCAAGTAGTTTGACTTTAACTAATAACAACAGAATAGTTGAATTTCAACTGAAACAATCAAACGCATTATACGGCATTAATGATAATACAAAGTGAAGTAAATCCCTTAATATTTTCCATATATCCACCATAATTTCTGATACGTTTTCTAATGTTTTCTCTATTGAGCACAAATATTTTTAAGTTCGGTTTTTGAAGTCCTCACAGAAAAATATTTAGCTCGCAAAAGTCAGGACTATTATTAGCCGGTCACTGAATTGTGCTTGTGTCTGCCTATCTAATGATCATATTCTACCATTTAGGTATTCCGTAACTTAAACGATATTATGGGGTGGTGCCCCCTCTTTGCCAAACAAGGCTATTGTATTGGTGAACTGGAAGCCCTTCCAAATTTTTTCAATGTTATTTTGAAGAAAATCGCAATACTGATTGCCCGTTAGATATTCATAAAAAAATCGGTCCAATTATGCAGTTGTCCAGCATATCACACCATACATGAACTGACCTACGTCCCTGTCTTTTGACTGGCTGAATTTTAAGTGGGATTTGAGTTGCCCAATAATATTTGTTTCTCCTATTAAACATCCTTGCCATCATCACTGGTACTGGTGAAAATAATTCT
Source organism: Pissodes strobi (assembly GCA_016904865.1). Classification (NCBI taxonomy): domain Eukaryota; kingdom Metazoa; phylum Arthropoda; class Insecta; order Coleoptera; family Curculionidae; genus Pissodes; species Pissodes strobi. Next base: position 9,938 of record JAEQML010057958.1, read on the forward strand.
TCATAAAAACTCGGGATCTTGAGATTATTGTAACCGTTGAATTTTAATGCTTTTAGATAAACCTTGAACTGGCATACGTTTGTAGGGGTGATATTTAGAATTTTGCTGTTGAACTGTTGAACTTCGACTATTCTAATTTTATTGGAATTAAAAAAAGTCGAACTCTTGAAGCTTTTCTTCCTCCGAATAACCCACTTTCCTTGCTGAATATTTCAATTTAAAGTACAGATTTGTCAGATTGAAGTATGCGAAACGTCTGGCCATCTCGATTAGCATCAATTCAATTTGAGACAATTTTAATCTAAAATAATTCGAAAACGGCTTGTCCAAATATCAACAACTCATACATTTTTGAAATCAAGGGAAACATTCAACATGACATATATAGGGTGTACTATTTAAAGAAATTAAACTTTTGATTGTTTTTTTACAAGTCCAATAGATAGATGGGCAGGCAAATATAAAAAATATCCCTGTACAGATTACATTCCGTCTAAAATTTTGAAGGAGGTGTGTGGATATTTTAGCTAAAGACGTTTTCCCCGAAAGGCTCAAATAAGCTATTGTTGTTCCGTTTCATAAAAAAAGTCAAAATACGGAATATGGAAAATTATGCAATCAGTTTTGTAAATCCTTTAGTTAAGATTTTTGATCGATGCTGTGTGATATTATGTTTCATTATGTTATTGTCGAGTATCATTATGGCTTTGGCAGTGGCAGATTTAATAGAATCAAATCTATGTGTTTCTAGCGTTTATTCCACAGAAGCAGACGATAGCAAATTGTATCGGTACACTGACGTAAAGAAAAGCAAAGTGGATCAGCTGGTTCTCCTCCAGAAGCCGATTCATGTTAGCCTCTCCCTGAAATCTTGAAGTATTTTTAAATTGTCTCTCACTAAACTATCTAAAACGTACATATCTCCCTTTGGCTATCCATAGGATAGCAATATTCTTGTTTTTTTGTTAGTATGATTTATATATGTTAGTAAATCCGATTGTTTTTATTTGGTGATGACTACGATATCTTTAGGATTTTCTTCCAAAAGCAGTATTGCATCAAACAACAAAGTGATTTACGAAATGTGTCTAAGTTGTTCAAAGACAATAATATGGTTCTGAATGTTGATAAGTGCTTTTCAGTTTTCCTAACCGCCATACATAATAGCACTAACTAATATTAAAATAGCAACGAAAGATCGCTGTAGGAATCATGGAGTTACCTTGCAAAATATTTTAAAATTCAACTTGCCCTATCGGCAAATTTGTAAAAAAATGTTCAGGAGTTTAGATTTTATATTAAGAAAAACAGACATATTCAACAAATCAATTTGCTCTTCTCTACAACAATTTTGTTAGGCCATATTTAGAATTATGCATTTGTATGTTCCTGAGTTCTACAAAGAATTAAAAGTCAAAAGGTGCGAAAAAGTTTTCTAATATTTTATATAATAATTTAATTTAAAAAAAGACAGATTTATCTTCAACATAAATGCCAAAGAAATTAAGGCGCTTCTAGGTTAGTGGAAACTGTTTTGTACATTGTCTTGTGCTTCTGTAGGTGCTTTACTCTTAAATTTTTTATTATGTTTTAGACACAAGCTGTTCATCAACATACTATTCAGTTGCGAACACCTAGGACGTCCCTGTTGCGGGACTCCTTTGTCTGGAGGACTGCATCGCTCTGGAATGGACTTCCGAGTAACGTCTTTCCCGAAAACTACAACCTATAGCGTTTCAAATCCGACGTCCACCATCTTCTCCGCACATCTACCGCTCGTTGAGTGGCATATGATTTTCCTTATGTGTGTGTGACGTACATAAAAAAAGAAAATTAAATTAATTTCTTAAGAGCCCCTTTATATGTAATTACCTGTGGTGTTTGTAAAGTGTATTAAATAAAAATAAATTATGACATGATCGTTTCTATCACATGTATTTATATTCTTGCATCTTATTACTACAAAGAACCATCCCAAACAATGCCAGATGAAGACAATATAATAACATGAACAGTATGAACACTGACCAGAGAAATCATATTAAATACATGTCATACGGTCAGAGCAAGAAATATGGATTAGCATCAAAACAGTTCGTAATTTACATCACACAGAAAAAAGAAGTTGTAGAGCTTACGATGCGACTATCAGCAGATAAATAATACCACATATTAAGCTCCTATGCTAGGTAATGGGGAATACGAGATATTATTTCATATAGAATGAAGAAATTATTTAAAGGGATATAGAAACGCCAAATAAATGATCCACCAAAGAACAGATAACAACAGATTAAAGACTAAGATGAAATCGTAAGTAAGTACACTTGATAGGAAGATAAGAATCTGTTAAGGTGATGATAAATGGAAGTCAGTGTTTAAAGCGTACGCAGGAAGCTTCAATAGGTCTGTTCTAGCAGCGATTTCAAACGGTTTCAAACCGTCCGGAGTTTGCGCATAACGATATAAACGTCGCTTATATGGCTATGCGCAAACTCCGTACGGTTTGAAACCGTTTGAGATCGCTGCTAGAACAAACCTAATGTTTTGGCCCAAGTTAGGTTATGCGAATGCCAGAGTAGGAACCAAATACAATAAAGGGCAAGTAATTATCTAGAATTTTAAAAAGTAAGTGATGTAGTTAAACATATTTTAATGTCCAGTTGTAGTTTGCAAGAAAATTGGCAGTATGCTACATAAACAAACCTTTAACTTAAAGGAACATGGATCACATGTGAATCAAATAGCGGAGGAATTAAGGATGAACATTCTGAAGTACGAATTGGGTGCGTTTAGAATTTGCATGTGGTAATAATCTAGTAATGGCTTTGTCACAACAAGCTTTCAGACGTCAGGATTTGCTGGAAAACTTAATTAAGTTTAAAGGACGTATAAAATCCTCTTTTTCTTTTTCTATGATGTGTCCGTGGACTAATATAACCATTAGCTAAGTAATTCAATGGATATATCTGGCAGCCTGTTATAGTGGAGAAACGACAAACTAGGGATCATAAGTCCCATTACCAATCAAGGGCATATTATTACTGTATTCTGTTAGTTAATCAAAACCATATTATCTTAACTTCGCAGGCAATAATTAAGTATTTATTATTTCAAACAACACCAACATATTTCTATCAACCAATTGCACATTTATAGTTTGCAAAAAATGCACATTGACTAGACTTTTTTTCTCAGGAGCCTGCTTGAGGTGATGTCAAAATGTTATTTAATTCTACATATTCCAACACTTTTCATACACCGTTAACATATTTATAGGAATGAACTCTTCACATTTCACAGTATTGTACTTTTTTCTAATGGGACTAGGGCTGGAGATTTCCAAGAAGCAGCAAAGGTGCCCGTCTCAAGGCTTATGTTTATAAAATGTAATAATCGATCTCCAATTTCGAATGCAATTTTTAATACTTTTATTGCTAATAGATTTGACATCAAGCAGGCTCCAGAGAAAAAAATTCTCGTGAATGTGGTTGCTATACTATCTGTACTGCTTATCCTATTGGCCATATTATTTACTAATAATCTGCAAGCTTTAATTTTTTAATAAATGAAGAGTGAAGGCTGTGTGCATGTACGAAATGTACTAAATGAAAAACTTTTGTATTCCATGCAAAAATTTTTAAAAGCTTTTTATTTTTGTTTATTATGTGTTTTCATGTTGTTAATAATCTCATTTACTTCTAGCTGACATTGATCCATTGCCACTGAATTCTGAATTTCATTTTGTCTCATCTATCCTTTCATGGTACTATTGCCTTTTCGTTTTCTAATTAAATCTACTACTTTGTTTATTTGTGTCTTAAATTGTTGACAATCATAATTTGAATTAATAAATATTAACCTGTTGTATAAATGGTCTCTTAATACTACTTTCTCACCAAATTCTTTTGTCCACCAAGTTTTACCTGTCCATTTACATAGCATAACTTTTTTCAAAATGGGAGCATGTTTATTCGACGGTGTTTTTTCGGGACATTACCCTGTAAAACATTCTTGTTATTTTGTTAAGCTCTATTGTTCGAGCATCCTTTACTTATTTATCAGTTCTAAATGGCGTACGTTTACTAGTGCCACCCGTACCGAGAAGAAAAAGCGCAGGTATCTGTCAGAAAAAAATAGTCAAGAACGCGTATCGTTGTCAATATAACAATATTATTTTTTAGTACAAATGTAATCATATCAGTCTATTAAAAAAAGTAAAAAGCAATAAGCGAATTATTTAGCCAGTATTTCAATCGACAAGATTCAACAGTGTTACTATATTTTGTTATATATTGTATGTAGGTTATTTTGTTCGCTTTTCCAGCCTGATTTTTTATTTTTCGTTTACAGGCAAATTATATTCATTAGGAATTTGCTTAACCCTAAGAGAACATCAAATGACACATTCATCTATTCTCGGTTTAAAAATTGCCATCGTTAGTTCTTGGACTATGATGCTAAAAGGAAAAATAGTGTAAGTTTCTATTTTAACACTTTAGACATTTTCATTTAAACAAATTAAAAACTTGAGCTTTGTTCTAAATAAACTTTAGAACTGTTTTTTCTGCAGTGATAGTTGCTTAGTAGATTATTAATTTGTGGTTTTTCTATCTATTTGCTGTTTCGCTTGAGTTCTCTAGCAGTCCTAATTTACTCTTTTTTATCAATCGATGCACCACAAAGACTTAATGACGTAATATAACTTTTTACATAAAGTCAACAGCACGGGTAATAAGAATGCGATAAAAAAAATTGATTTCACTCAGCCCCTATCAAAACAGTTAAAAACAAAACTACTGCTATTGACGGCCTTCGCCGCCACCTGTTTTGGTAGGGTTTTTCCCCTCTGCCGCTCAGCCGTCGAACTGCATCAGCGGCAAGTCTGACTGTACTTTCAGTCTATCATTGCTTGCCATTAACTGGAAACAAATATAACCCATCTTCTGGATGGACCAGCTATATAACTGTATAAGGTTTTTTTGAAAAATTATCTCCCGCGGAGTAAACTTTCTTTTCATTTTAAGATAAATCCTAACATTTGGGGGGACCTTATTTTTGAGTCTACCTTAGACTTATTGTAGCAGTATCTGTTACTTTTTTGACATTAGTCTGGGTTTTTGATGTCTGGAACGTCGTTGTTTATCATGATTTATATTTTCGCATTATTTCTGATATACATATATGCCCCTTCATTATTTTGATGTCATTCTAACTGCATTTTCAGCTATCCGGACAGGCTCTTTTGCATTTGCTTGGCTGTTCGTTTTTTTTTCCTATTTTTTCCTCTGCAATTTCAACCATACTTTGTGGCCCTACATCGTTATGTTCTTCATTAATTTCTTCAGCTTCGTCAGCATCAAAGGTGACTAGTCGGAATTAGGTGATTTTGTTGTCTCTCCTATGATATTTAAATTGTCATCTAGAAAATATTCTTCCCTATTGAATCTGCAAGCATTCAATAGGTTTGTTCTAGCATGAAATTTCGGACGGTTTGAAGCCAGTTTAGTGGATTGACCAACTGCGCATGTTCGTCCGAGACTTGGTTGCAAACTGTTTGAGATTTTCATCTGCTAGAACGCTTATTTCAGGTGACAATAACCGTGACTGACATTTCGTTATTTTGACGGATTTCAACTAGTTTGCAAACTGGATTTTGTTGTTGCTAGAACATCTGACTGGTAGTCGGAATTGGGGTTTTGTTTTGCTAGAACGCGTATATTACTATGCGCAAACTCCGGATGGTTTAGTGTAGTGTACCGTTTGAAATCGCTGCTAGAACAAACCTAATGTTTTCCGTAATAACGTATTACTTCAAATTTGCAAAATATGAGACAAGGTTATAATTTTTCTTTCCAAAAGTAATCAGACCGTTGATAATTATCTATGTTGAAACATGCGTTCTCAATTTAAGAGTTAAGACTGGCATTTACTATTGACTCAATATCCTAATCTTCAATCCTATTTTTTCACTTAGTTTCTTCTATTTAGAACATAACAAGATTTGGGCTTGACATTTTCCTGAAAAAAATATTGTCGTATTAAGAAGGTCAGAAGAGTTAAAACCCTGCTCTGTGTTTGTCATCTTTAGATAATTTTGAACCATTCGCAATTTTTTTCTTGGCTTTCCCTTGTACTCTACATCTCTAGTAACTAGTTTTGCTTGAATTCCTCTAAGGACATTGGGATTTGTCTAAATTCCATACGAGCCCCTATGGGTTAGTTAGGGTTAGAGACATTGAATTTTCTTTATGTTAATGGGACGCACTTGCCTTGATCTAGGGAGGCTTGTATAGCTCTCTCTTAGAACTAGATTTGCTTGGCTTCCTCTAGAGCTTAATATATCTGTATTGGCTTTACTTAAACTCTTCTAAAGATACTGGTATGGCTCTCTCTCTAGAAACACTGTTGAATTCCTCTAGTAATGCTTGCGTGGCTTTCTCCAGCGCCACTGGATTTAGTAGAGAAACTGAAGTATCTCCCTCTTGTCGCTAGATTTACTCCTGACTACGTCTAAAATCAATTAATTTTATGTTATATTATGCGCTCAAAAAGAGCGCTATTTAATGACTCGTGCACATTCGTGACGATAACTACATTTATTGGTTATTATTAGTGCCATAACATCAATCCAGATTGGATAGACTCTAGCCATATTTTCATGATCGTAAAAATTAGATTTAGATTGTCCTATTCCTTTGCTTACGGTTAAAACCATCAAGATGAGGATGCTTGGGAATATTAGGATAGTAGTTAAAGGCAGAACACAGGTAATTATTTTCGGTGATCGTGTTTCTAAATTATTAATGCACCACAGACTCAAGATTTAAAGACGTTAATATGAAACATTTCCGTAATTATAATATCCTTGATATGATTCTATATAAACTTCTGATAAAAGTTCGAGGTTACATACTGCTGTCAGAGACAGCAGCACTCCAACAAAAGTAATTAAACATTCTTCTCTAATATAAAGAGAGAATTCTGTGAAAATTAAATTTCTAATCTAATTTTGAGAGACTCCTTTTTTAAAAGGAAAGATAACTTAACGGTTGATTTAATGAACGCGGCCAGAGCTTTCGGCGGTCCCAGGATGCGAAGCGCAATCCCGATTGGCCAACTGTCTCTACGTCGAGATATATCGGCTCGTTACCAGTAATTGACGTAGATTAATACCAGACCAAGATTTCCGCTGAAAAAGTTCGCAGGGATTTCCCATTACGAGAATAGAATTTAAATTATATAAAAGAAAAAAGTAATTGAATTTGTCTTTTTGCTTTTAGAAATATATGAAATCTGTATAATAGCAGAATATAAAAGGAATAATTTATTTACAATATACAATGCATAAAAAGGAAAACAATTTTAATGCAAATAGATGCGAACAACATTTGAAGCGATTATCGTCTGTTATTTACGAACCTTAACGTAATTGAATTAAGTGGAGCGGAGCAGGTAAATTAAATTTAAGTTAATATCTGATAAAAGTTAAGCAATTCCTGTTTCATCCCAATGGCTAGCAGTTACTATCATAATAGAAAGACTGTTCGAATTATGCCAGGTCTGCTGACTGGTTACTGTCGATTTAATAGATACCTGAATCTTCTAGAACTGTCAGATTATACCATACGTATGCAGGTCCTGCCAGGAAGAGGAAGAGACTTCAATCCACGTTTTGTGCCGCTGTGAAGGTATAAGACTTAGGTATAACCAGTTCAGAAGCATCAAACTAGACTAATATTGATGAATCTTTGCTAAGGCAAGTTTCACCACTCTAGGAAACTAAAATGTTACAAATCAGATTTTCTGGATACTAAAATAGTATATTAATATACTAGTTTTTAAAGGCCATATTTTTTCCTCGTGTGCGAACGCGCCAAGTGACTTTTAGAAAGTCTATTTTATTCTGTTTATTATATTTCAAAACATATTTAAAGAAAAAAAAATCCGATCAGCAGCAACCTTGTTATTTGTGACATCGTTTGTCTAATTTCGAAATTAGCCATAAAAATTAAAAAAATAGGTAAAAATTAAATAAGTTAGCATAGCATATATTTTATTTAGGACAAAACTTTACTATTGTTTTATATTGTAGATTGTTTTATAAGTTACAACCTTGCAATGTTATGGCACCTTGACAAATAACGTAATGATTTATTTTAAAAACATAATTCTTAAACTTTCATTGTTCTTGAACCGGCACGTTATATTTAATTTTATAATTTTAATACAGCACGACTGGTAATAAATTTGGGATATAAAAGAAACGCATTTCTCTGAATAAAGACAGATTCAACCATTGTACGGTGTCTCTCAGTTCTACGACAATTTACTGTGCCTAAGCCTCCTTGGCCATAGCAGAAAGTAAGGCTGCTCTCTGACAGTAAAATAAACCACTAACGCCCTTACTGTCGCACTGCTTAACTCAAGCCGTAATTAGGCAAGCGTAATCTTCAGGCACAGCCTGAACATTGGTCCTTCGAGCAAGTTCTTAGAATCAGCAGCAAGCCGCCTGCCGTCCGACCATCCAACTATCCGTCCATCCGTCCAAAAAGAAGATACCACCTAAGAGCACACCGTCCGTCCACACCACTGTCCGAACAACTGTTCAACGTCTCTCTAATACGTCCAAAGGAACTCCGACCAGCCAAGAAATCAATCCGTCCAAGGGAGACAAATCCCGTCCATCCGTCCAGAAGTAGAAAGCCGTTCAGTCAACATTTTGTCCACACGAACCGACCAGAAATAAAATCCGTCCGCACTTTAAAAAGCTAGTTGTGCAGCGTTCCACCTCAGTAATGTCATCAGCAGAAGAGACGCTAAAAAATGAACTGACCAATGAGCAGCAAAATTTAGGAATGCAAATTGTCCAGCTTCTTTTCAACTGCAGAAAGGATTTTAGTACAAGAAAAACAGAAAAATACATTGCTGAACGCACAGCTGCGCTGATGAAATTGCAAAGCTTGGCATCACAGAGCACGCTTACGTTGTCAAAAAGTATTTCGAACAATTGAAGGATAAATACAAAGAAGCAAGGACTTACTTAAAAGACTATACAAAAGCCACATATGTTCAACCCTCTGTTCAGCCTCCAACAATCACCGCTTAAGATCAGCGTCTAAGAAAGCAAACCTTCAAACTTTAACAATTAGAAGGGGATTTGAACCAGACTGATTTCGAGATGATGGAAGGAAAAACGAAATCTCCTTATCAACTACAGCTTGAAAAAATCAAAAGACAATGGAATGCCATCCAAGACCTACATGAAGAAATCATGGTAAATGAGAATGCATTTCAGATTTCAGAATGAATATTTCATTAAGAATAGCTACAATGAAACACAACAGCAATACGAAGATGTCACTGAGAAGCTGACAATCAAGATACAGGATGATGTTCCTATCTAGGCCAACCAAGTGATGGTAAATCAACAACAACATCTCGCAATACCCAAGATTCCTATTCCAGTCTTTTATGGAGGATATGAAAATTGGTCCGCATTTTATGATCTCTTCAAAAGAGTAATCCATGAAAGCCAAGTGTCGACCAAAGCTGAGAAAATGCAATACCTAAAAACACACACACGAAGAGAAGCAAGCAAGTTGATCCAACATCTCGAGGCAATCGAAGCTAATTACGATTCAGCATGGGAATTGCTACAAAAGCGATATACAAACAAGAGACCATTCATATTTGAACATGGATAAACTACTGGATTTATCCACCGTTTCCAAAGAAAACTGATACGTGGGGTCCCATTGTGATTCGCATGATCATCCGAAAATGGGATTTTGAGACTAATCGCCTTTATGAACAGAGTCTTCAGAAACCACACGACGTGCCAGACTTTGAATTCATGAACTTTTTAGAAAGAAGGTTTCAATCGTTAGAAACTGAGTCGAACACCGAAAACAAGTTCACTCCATCCAGGTGTCTGTATTGCCACTAACAGCATATTACCTACCATTGCTAGAAATTCAAAGCCATGTCACCACAAGAGAAAGGCAAATATGTTCAAGAGAAGCGAGTATGCCAAAACTGCTTGAGGCATGACGTGCAAAGAAATGCTTCAGCCAAATGAAGTGTAACATTTGTAGCCGACAACATCATATGCTTTTGCATGTAGAAAACCGGAGTAATCAAAACACAAATCATAGTTAACAGCGAACAAACGATTATCAACACAGGGATTTTACATCAAATTCCAATTACCAAAATAGAAGTCCACAAAATAAATACCAGAGAAGAACAGGCGAGCAATTCCAACAGCATAGAAACACTACAAAAAACCATACGAGTCAAAATGAAGAGAACGTAGTACTGACAAGAGCCCTAATACAAGTCGAGACGCCAAGTTCACCACAGCCGCTACGAATTTTCAGATGGTCCATAGATGATCGTGTTAAGCCTCGATTTACAAGGACGTTCTGTATGAAAGTCAACATGATAGTCCTTCGAAAACTAACTCAATCCATGCCAAAGCAACCCCTCTATATAGAGAGTATCAATGAACGGGAGAATGAAGCTCCAGAAGATCCTATCTTCAGGATGCCTGGAGCCATAGATGGTATTTTCGGAGCAAAAGAATATGCCACTATCATCCTAAATGATCTTCAAAAAACACAAGAAGGTCAGTTAAAACAAAGTACAGAACTAGGATGGATTTCACCCGGTCCAGTATTTTCAGCATCCCAAAGCATTGAAATTATCAGCATGATTGCACAATATGAAGAAGATAAACAGTTAACGAAATTCTGGGAGAAATATCTCCAGCTCATCAACTCACTGAAGAAGAACAAGCATGCGAAGAATTTTACGATAAAACGACAACACCAGACATCAATAGTAGATTCATCGTACGCATTCCATTTAAAGCATCTCCTGAAACTCTTGGACACTCAAAACCAAGAGCAGCAGCAAGGCTTGCAAATATAGAAAAGAAACTTCAACTAGACACCAATCTACGCGAGCAGTATGCAAACTTTATAGCAGAATACCTCAACCTTGGACACAATAGAAAAGTGACACGACATGAAGTAAATCAAGGAAAATACTACATTCCTCAACAGGCAGTTATCCGAGAATCAAGCACAACGACTCGTTTAAGAGTTGTATTTGACGCATCCTGCAAAAGCTCGACCGGCACTAGCCTCAACGATATAATGCATGTTGGTCCAAGATGCAACAAAACATTTCCGTAATATTAGTCCGTTGTAGGAAGCATAAATTCGTATTCTGCACCGATATTGAGAAAATGTAATGGCAGATTTACGTTCATCCAGATGATCAACAATTTCAAAGAGTATTATGGAGAGATGATCCCAAAAAACCAATGTTCGAGTGTGAACTCACGACTGTCACGTATGGCACAGCCTCCGCCCCATACCTGGCACTCAAGAGAATACAAAGACTCGCCACCGAAGAAGCAAGAAACTTTCCAGCGGCAAGTCATGCGGCGCTTCAAGATTTCTACGTTGAGGATATCTTATCTGGATCAAATGACATTCAAACTGCTCTCAAACTTCAAGAACAGTTATTAAAAATGCTCAGTTCTGCCAGGTTTAAGCTGAGAAAATGATCATGTAATCATCATGCACTACTCAGCTCAATTCCCGAGCACTCTCGAGAACAAAAAGTTCAAGAATTGCCACAAGAACACATGAATAAATCTCTCCGAGTACTATGGTCTCCATCCGACCATTCGTTTAAATTTCAAGTCCAGATCTCCGAGGTGAACAAGAACACCAAAAGACAAATTTTATCAGAAATATCCAAATTATTCGATCCATTAGGATGGCTCGCCCCAGTGATCATTCAAGCAAAACTAATTATTCAAGACTTATGGCTGCAAGATATAGGTTGGGATCAACCTCTTGATGTTATCACACTTCTGAGATGGCACAAGTTTCAAAAAAATATTAAAGAATTGGAAAACATCAGAATTCCCAGATGGATGCATTATACGAATTCAAAAGTAGGGCTCCATGGTTTCTGCGACGCATCAGAAAAAGCTTACGGCGCAGTCGTTTATAGTCGCATAATGAAAGAAGGAGACCTGATAGTGACGCTGCTGCAAGCTAAGTCCAAAGTCGCCCCAGCAAGGGCAAGAACGACATAACCTCGACTAGAACTGTGCGCTGCCGTTCTTCTTTCAAAACTGATACAGACAACGAAGGCCGCCCTACAGTTCGAAGATACTCAGACATTTGCCTGGACCGACTCCATGATTACGCTAGGCTGGATCAAAAGAGATCCGACAAGATGGCAAACCTTTGTAGCAAACAGAGTATGTGAGAAACACAATAATGCGCCTCAAGTAACCTGGAATCACGTCAGATCACAAGAAAATCCAGCAGATATCATATCACGATGAATAGATCCCGACAAACTACAATCGGCTGAATTATGGTGGAAAGGTCCGCAATGGCCGTACCAATTTGGCAACCTACCAATCACTGAAATTATACCTGAAGTCAAAGAAGAAGTTAAAGCTACCTACCATAAAATCGATGTTGTCATGAAAAGTGATATATGGGAACGCTTTTCAGACCTGACAAGAATGGTGCGAGTGCTATCCCATTGCAACCGCTTTGCGAATCGAAAATAATATCCAATACTGTCCGTCGAGGAGATAAACATAACGCTCACTAAGATAATAACATTAGTGCAGCAGCAAGAGTTTCCTCAAGAATACAAAGCTTTACAAGGGAACGGTATGATAGGAAAGTCTAGCAAGTTGAAGTGCTTAAATCCATTTCTTTACCAGAAAGGCATAATCCGCATCGGAGGAAGATTGGAAAATGCATCATTACCATACGATTCGAAGTATCCCATCAACATGCCTTATTATAGCCACATTTCCAAACTAATTATCAGTGAAGCCCATATGAAGACACATTATGGAGGCAATCAAGCAACCCTGTCATATGTGAGGAACAAATTCTGGATAATCAATGGAAAACGAGCAGTGAAGACAGCATTGAAAAATTGCATCACCTGCATACGACATCGAGCAAAAACAGCAGAACAACTGATGGGACAACTACCATAAGTTAGAGTAACACTAGCACCGCCATTTATGAATTCGGGAGGAGACTGCAGGACCAATTCAAGTCAGAACAACTAAATCCTACAAAGGCTACATAACTGTTTTCTTCTGCCTAGGTACCAAAGCAATCCACCTTGAAGTTGTCAGCAACATGACGAGTGAGGCATTCGTCGCTGCTTTTCGACGATTTGTTGCAAGAAGAGGGCATTGCGCAAACATGTATAGTGACAATGGAACCACATTTGTAGGAGCCTCAAAACAGTTTGAAAACGAAGTGATTGAGACACCAGCATTACAGAACACATTAACTAACATGGGAACCTAACGGCATTTCTTCTCACCAGCTGCACTATATTTTGGAGGAATCTGGGAAGCAGGAGTGAAGTCAATGAAGTATCATATGAAACGAGTCATTGGAGATTACACCTTGACTTACGAAGAACTGACAACCTTGACATGCCAAATCGAAGATTGTTCAAACTCAAGGCCACTTTGTCCATTAACAGAAGACATAGATGACATAAATGTGTTAACTCCTGGCCACTTTCTATAGGAAGATAATTCGTAGCCCCACTTGTGCCTATTGGTACAGAAACAAACACCCTCTCACTCAGATGGACACTGGTTCAAAAACGGAAGAGAAACCTCTGGCATGTTTGGTGTACAGAATACCTTACAAGATTACAGCAAAGATATAAATGGAAAGCTCAAATGAAAATTTACGAGTAGGCACCATGGTCCTGATAAAAGAAGAAAATGTAAATCCTAATCAATGGCCCCTAGCGAGAATCACGGAGACCCACCCAGGAAAGGATGGCGCCGTTCGAGTAGTAACTTTAAAGAAAGCAGGAGGCACGTTAATGAAAAGACCGATTTATAAATTAATTCCTTTGCCAGCAGATGAAGAACAAGAGCTTCGGTCCTCAAAAATTACAAGTAATTGAACAACGAGGTAAATAAGGCCACAAATTAAAAACGATAGGGCACAGAAATCATTGAAATCGCAACTACTGTATGCCCTAGTAGTATTTGTTATGCTTTTGTCTGCCATCACCGCAGAATTTAAAATCAACTACCCTCAACATGGAATATACGTAGAGCATATTGAAAAATTCCAAGTCCAAATTTGATCAAGGTATCTTCCGGTGGAAATACCACTCCAAAAATAGAAGCGAAGCAGATAAGAAAGCAATATCAAGCATTATTCATCAGTTTACTAGTCTGTGCAACAAGTCCACAGAAATGAACGAAGTAAAGTGTACATCTCTAGTACACCGTTTGGAACAGTTAGAGAATCACACCAATTGGATATGTCACCCTCAACACTGCGCATCATGACAGAAGCAAGAGGGACATTTTTAACCGCAGTTTTTGGAATCAACGATGAAGTGTATCAAGACATCGATGCTCTGAACAAAAATCAGCAACAGTTAATCAAAGTATCGAGTCACCAAACGAGGTTCATGATTTCAGCCCTCACAAAATTCAATGAAATCGAAGCCAGAATTCAGTACAAATTGCAACATTTCCAAGAAAAATTTAATGACCGAATAGAAGTTATCAGTAAAATTCAGAGCTGGTATAAACAAATAGATACCAATGCATTAAACATTCACATTCTTAGTGCATATCAAGTGGCACTAGACTTTATAAGCGAAATCAATGAATACTACGACAAATTGTTGAACATACATTTCAACAGAGGAACAATATATGATCTCATCTCACCAGCATATATTCACTCCGTCATTGAACAGAACAATCAGAAGTTTCCGAGTAATCTGAAGATTGTCTCGTCGTCATTAATAAAGACCAAGATGACAGCCGATAAGACACACGTTTTAATATTCGGATATTTTTCCACAGCAGAGGTTAATGAATTCGAGTTGATACGAGCCACGTATCTCTAGAGTTTGAAAAAGTCACCTTTTCCATTGGCTTCCAGATAGCTATATCGCAGTTGACTACAATACACAAGTATATTTTGAGCTTCAAGAAGATGAACTCCAGCAATGCATCCTATCATAGTCTCATCATTTCATCTGCTCTCCAGTACCAGTAAAAACTTAGAAATAAATCCTCGTGTGTTATCAATGAAATTTATGAGCGACCAGAACCGAAACATTGTCATATCCAAAAGAGCAAAATTCAAAGCATTATATGGAAGGAACTCTGCGCACCAAGCACATGGATGTTCATGACCGATTCTCCAACAAGCATATCTTTGCAATGGTGTGCGGGAAGATGTTGCAATAAATGCAACATGAATCATTCAAATTTCCCAGGAGTGCATCATTAAAACCAAACAGAATAGCTTAGCTCCGAAAAGAAGCACTACTATTACAGTGCTGGGCAGCTATTCCAAAAAAGTACCGATAGTAATAAATGGTACAGTCAGTGCTAGGACTCCTCGAATTCTACCCTTTGAGTCAGTTGTCAGATTATCCGACAACCTTGAAGAATTGACCAATGACCAGAATATTTTGAACCAAGAGCTAGAAAATACAGTGTGGAGAAGTATTCATCACCATTCCGCAGTCATTAGTAGCATCACTGTCATCATAATAATGGACATCGGTATTGCAGCATGGCAGATTATCAAAATCATTTTCAAACGCCGACAAAATGAACGAAACAGAAGAAAAGATCAACGCGAAAACAAAAACGATGCATATGAACTGCAATCCCTCTGCTCGTCCATCCTAGAGAGAGGGGAAAATGTCTAATTTTGAAAAAATAAAAAATAGGTAAAAATTAAATAAGTTAGCATAGCATATATTTTTTTAAGGACAAAACTTTACTATTGTAGATTGTTTTATAAGTTACAACCTTGCAATGTTTTAGAACCTTGACAAATTCTTTAAGTTTACATATTTAAATAGTGGTTTTGATAAACCACGTACTAACTAATTTAAAAACTTTCATTGTTCTTGAACCTGCACGTTATATTTAATTTTATAATTTTTACACGATTGGTAACAAATTTGGGATATAAAAGAAACGCTTTTCTCTGAATAAAGACAGATTCAACCATTGTACGGTGTCTCTCAGTTCTACGACAATTTACTATGCCCAAGCCTCCTTGGCCATAGCAGAGAGTGAGGCTGCTCTCTGACAGTAAAATAAACCACTGACGCCCTTACTGTCCCGCTGCTTAACTCAAGCCGTAGTTAAGCAAGCGTAATCTTCAGGCACAGCCTGAACATCGTTACTGCTAAAGGTCGCATTCAAGGCGGTGTCACAAGTTTTGTTAAGGTGGATAAACATTTTTATTAATATAAGTGCATCCAACCCTTGAAAAAATTAATAGCAGTATCGAAAGAACCTCTTTTGGGTGTCGAAATGAAATAAATTTGAATGCAAAGTAGAAAAACCCTTTTGTGTCATAGTTTTCTTTACGCTTGACAGATCTCTTGTTCTGGTTTGATACACATGTGATCCATACTTACCAAGCCGTTCCTATTTGTATGGTGCATTTTTACCAAGCACATTAGAAAAGTTTGCCTGATGCGCCTATCTGCCACTGCGACCTGGAAAACCTTTTGTGACCCTCTCTCTTTTTAGAGCGCATCTTATATTTAGAAGTTCTAATTAAAAGCTTTGGACTTGGCAACAGCTCTAAAGCCTCAGTCAAGCTTGTAGCTTATAGATCGGTTGAAACCAAGTGTAATAAATGACAACGTTAAAATGGCTTCGCAGGGACATAAAACGTTAATTGTCATCTCCTCTTCCTGACAGAACTTGCATAGAGTTTCAGCTGCCTGCCCTAGCAGACTCAGATGGCTGTTAGGTCGACAATGACTGGTTAGCAAGTATTCGAACAGCATTTCTATTATGGTAAGTGGATATGATTTAAGTTTTTCTGAAGCTTTCCTATTGAAGGCATTAGCCTGTCTTTGACCTTGTAGCTCATGCCTACCTTTTGATGCATGCTCTATTCGTATTTCTAATCATAGTCTTCGAAGAGGCTTTTCCAGATTTTAATCTTCTTTGTAGTTTCCTGTGTGGCGCTCATGCCGTTAAAACTGAGCTAGGGCCTCTTTATGTTGACTACTCGGCTCGCTTAGTATCTTGTAGCAGCTCGATGCCAACCTAAACATTGTGCTACTAGTAGCCTTGAATGCGATTAGTGTTTCCTGGCTGTCAAAATAGATTACAACAGTGTTGTTGATGTTATTTTTCTTTTAATTTCTTCAGCGTAGTGTTCTACGGCTGTCACTTCCGCTTGAACTATTATGGTTAAGTTTTTCATGAGTATTGTGATTCATGTTCCCATGCTTCTTATCGTATATTCCAATTCCAACTCTCTGGTTGACCTCTGAGTCGTCGGTATACTAGATCACCACAGCGTTTACTTGTGGGCCTGTCAAAATTGTATGTTAGGATGGCATATACTATTAGCATATCCAGCATAGGGTTTGTCCTAATCATCTTCAGTTATTTTTCATTATCGGCCCCCATTGCTTCTGCTTATTGGTGCTTGACCTTGTGTCACTCGATCGGCTACCCACCTTACTTTACTTTCCGTGTAGATGTAGATAATAGGCAGAAGTTGTGTCCATGGGTACAGTAGTGCATAGGCACGCCACTTAATAGCTGCCTCGCTCCCACTTGCCTGGTCTTTCTTTATCGAGCTACTACTACTCCTTATGTTATAATGGGTCACACATATTTCCACACCTTCCTAGTGCACCTACTGTTGCTTTCTATATGGCCTCCTCAATATGTGAATTTCATGGTCGATCCCATATATTTTGCTTCTATTAAGAAGGGGGATCTCCATATAGAACTGATTGTCTTTTAATCTCTCTCTTATGAGCTAAAGCTTTAACTTAACAAATAATAGCTTTTTTCTACTTGCGTGCGGAAAAGTTCACTTTTCCGCACTCAATTTAGTTTAGAAAGTGCCACTTTTCCGCACTAGTGCGGCAAAGTACTTTTCCGCACTACTTTTCCGCACTAGTTCGGAAAAATAAAAATATCAAAAAAAGTATACAAATTTGTCACACAGTAACTTCTATATTGATAATACCAAATTAGGGGAACGCGTCATGTTCGTTATAACAAAGCGGAAAACTAATTATAATTATTAAAGAATTATTATACAAAAGAAATATACCTATAAATTTGGGACACCCAGTATCATAAATATCAATAAATGCTATTAATAATAACATAACAATTAGTAAGCCTCGTCAGTGTCAGTTATAACAATTAGCGAATATGTCAAATTTTGCCTTTATCGCCCTGCCAACTTACTGTCAACAATTCGAATAAATTAAAAACGTCAACTTAAAGCAAGACGCGTTTATGGTATTGTGGTCCAAAAAAACTAATAGCATCAGCGATCAACTTACAGAATGCATCAAATTGCCAATTTACTATTAATATTAATCATAAGTAGTAGAATAGATTGTAGTTTCTCTTTATGCTTTAATAAAAATTAATAAAATTTCAATATGTTGTTTCTTTATTTTTACATGGTCTTTCCGCACGCAAGTAGAAAAAATAGCGTTCCTAACTCGTGCGGAAAGTGTCTTTTCCTCACTTGATTGCTTGGCCGAACTCCGCTACGCGTCGTTCGGCCAACTGCAATCGCGTGCGGAAAAGTGGCACTTTCCGCACTAGTTAGGAAATATACTATTTCGATATTATCATACATCCGGTTCTATAAACATTTTTCTGAAGAAAATATAATTTCTATGGTATAAGCAATTTTCAAAATCCATTAGTAATGATTTTAGTTCTGCCGCTATAGATCTAGGCTTTTTGGTGACATAGTACTCTTCTCCTACTTTAAAGGCAATCTATACAAATTTCTATTTGTGTCATCTTTCGGAATAATAACAAAACCAGAGCAGCTGCAAGTTTTGCTTACGGACCTCGACTAAAGCACCGAATAAAATTAGAAAAATTTAAAATGTTTTGTTTAAATTAACTCATAAATGTTCTAATTTAAACGAATATAATATTTTTTCATGCTTTCTTCCACAGCGTAGCTGAAACATTCCCAATTAATGCCCTTAAAAATATTTAAAAATATTTGCGGTATCATCAGCAAAACTAACGATGTCTCATTTTATATTTATGTTTATATGACACAAATGAACTCAGAATGTACATTGGAGTAACCCGTAGGTTATTATAAGTCTCTCGCCAAGTGTGTCCCTTATTTGAACTATTTGGTAAGCGATGTCCGTATGGTTACAATTTTACCAAAAGGATGAGCAAATATCAAGATCGTGGAAAGACTTATAGACATTTGTTGTTAAAACATATCATATCATTTTGCGTTGACATTAAATTTCTGAGACTGTAATATTATTTATTTAATAAGATATTTTTTTCTAGTAATACTATTTTAAAAGCTTTAGGAAAGTTCATTGTAAGGGATATCCCAAGGAATTATAAGAGCAAAACTTATATCATGTTTTAAAAGGAAATTTAATATTATAATTTTATTAAATGATTTCGCTATCTAATTGGCATTTGTTTTTAAAATACTAGTATTGCATTTTGAAATATCCCGGGGATTTATCTCCGCATAAAAGATTCCTTGTCTGGTTGTGGGCTTGTAACTGGTTGTTATCATATTTCCTGGCACCTCGCTTGTTCTCTTTATCTACTTTCGATTCACAATTTGTAACATTACAAGTCACAAATTTTATAACGTTCGCTTCGCCATATCACACATTTTATAAAATCTTTGTAGCACGTGTACCAGCTTACCCTCCAGCGCGCCTATAGAAGTTTCATTTCAGTAACAGGATGATCATTTAATAAATTGCAAACTAAACAACGTTAAAGGAAAGGTAGCTGAAGAAAGAACTAGATAAAAGCCATATATAAAATCTTGCTGAAGAAATAAACAAAAACTAATAATTTACCTGAGCCTTCTTTTAGTATTAAACCTTATTTTATTAAAACTTCTTTAGGCGCGTACCAAGAGAGTAAGCTAATAAACGTGTTACACATTTTTTTTAAATATGTGATACGGTGAGCCGAACATTATACAATATCTCACTGGTAACGTTTTAAAATATGTATCGAATTTAGATAGAGAGATATATCGCGATCCACGATGTTGGTCCGGCCTCTCCACAATTTTTGTTAGGGGAAGTTTTGTAAAAAATAACCAATCATTGGAGAATTTCTGTCATCCACCTTTAATTCCATGCCGACCCTCTAAAGCTTAAAATTAAATTAAATTAAAGTTCCTTTTGAGAAGATGGGACCCAAAGCGAAGCCTACAATAACGAGGAAGACCGAACCACATAAGTATTGTAAAATTTAATTTTTCATTAAGATATTACTAGTAAATGCTACCTGCCTTGTTTAAAGAGTTCAAGTAATATGCGTTTTTATAATTGTTTTCATATATTATGCTTTGAATGTCTTTAATTAACTCTCCGAATAATAACACTTAACCCTTAAATGTATAACTTAAGCAAGCATTAAGATATGGCGCCATAAAATATCAGATGGTCTTCAGCCTCCTTTTTACAAGACGTGGATAAGAACTGCTTGCCTCTTCTTCATGGTTGAATTTTTTATAGTAATACATCAATTCAAGCCACTGATTCACTGCATATTATCCTATTAATTTAATGTTGCTCTAATTTCCAATACAGATTGATTTCCTTTCAAATAACTCTCATCTTTAGTCATTATCCTTCTTTCAGGTTAATATTACGTGATTGTTGATTGTGATAGCCATGATGAATCGATCATTAGAACCAGAGTGACATTCTCTATTGCATGGGAAACAACTGTCGCTGGTGGGCGTCATGGAGCTGACAATTGACATCTGAAATGAGGTCAAGCGGTCAAGTGGACTTTGTCTTCATGGTGTGGTCGAAGTGTCGAATCTAGATTTTATAGGTTTTTGATATAAAAACCATCATGGGTCCACATTAAGCCAAAAGGTTTTTTAAACCTTGTGCACTTAGGTCTGAGAGGAGCTTGGCTTATTTTATTTTGTTATAATTCTAGAGGATGCCTATTGGTTTTCGGGGTTAATACACCGCCTAGTCCGGAATTTCACGTGGTTAGAAATGGGGACTAATCACTCTAAGCCAAAAGAACCTCAGACAGGGAAGTACTTAACCAGCTAACGATTGCTAACGGGAATAATTGAAGGCCATTTCTTTCCTCTTTATTTTATGTAAAAATAAACTATCTACCATGTGCCAAATTTTA
>JAEQML010057959.1:0-31180 GCA_016904865.1 Pissodes strobi
GTAGGAGGCAGATATCCATCCACAGATCGGTGAGCAGTAGAGCATCCATCCTCTATAGTCCATCTAGCCTTGGGCAGGTTGAAGACACCCATAATGCAGCACTCAGCATGATTAAACTGTTATTTCATCAAGATTGTTGCCAAAGATCTCATATTTCTCTAATGGAGTGTTTGGTGGTAAGTAGATACATCCTAGGACCATTTGCTTTTTACCTGTGCCAATCACAACATACACCTGTTCTATATCGCTTGTAGATTCTATTAAGCGTGATGGAATGGAATGATGAACAGCAATCAGGACCCCTCCAAGACGCTCGGCGGTGCTGGTTGCGGCCGACCGATCACTACGGAATACATTGTATGCATCAAAACCAAGCTCTCCTGTGTGAAAGTTATTGTTCAAGCCAGTCTCTAAAAATGCTACTATGTGGTAATTATTAACTGCTATGCTACAACGAAGCCCTTCCAACTTGGTACGGAGACCACGAACATTTTGGTAATAGACGTTAAGGTGTGAGCATTTTATTCGGCTCTTGAATTGGCGTTTACTGCTGCTGTTGGTGGGGCTTGACCCCTCGGGAGGTTTTTTTGAATGATTTGTGGCATACCATTCAAGAATCTCAACTGTAAATTCTGCTCGCCCTGTTCACGACGCTTTTTCAAGTCGTCCAAAGCAGCTTTTTCAAGGTCTCTTTGCATAGCGGTAAGGTCAGACTTAATGTAAATATGCTTTCCTTTAAGTTTGTGACGATTGCGTAGTACAGTTTGGACTTCATATGCTGAGCCCAACACTGCTCTTATTGGACATGCATTTTTGGAGTTGGGTTTACCAAAACGAGATACCCGACAGGTGGTAGGTTGGGTGCCTGTTAACGTTTGCAAGAGAGAGCATACCTGAATGTTATCATCCTCAGGTTCTGGTATGTTAAAGAGAAGTATATTATTTGTCCTGTTCTTGTAGCTCTGCCAGAATATTCATGCTTGAGGTGACGGATGAAGAGTTGTTTGGAACTACCTGAGAACTAGCGGCGTCATTGCTGTGGGATTCCAGATGAGTAATTCTGTCTTCGAGTGAGGGGGTAACAGCAGTCACAGACTCCTTCACAAGTACTGGTAGATTGCATTGCAGATCTTTCAGAGACTTCTCGAGTTCGCTTACGCGTTCCATCAGGCCCAATATCTGTTTAACATTGTTGAGGCACTCCTTGCAATAAAATGGAAAGGCTCGTTTCGAGAGAACTATGGCCCTTATTTCTGTGGGTCGAGTGATGTCACCACATGTTTGGCAAACTACCTTCTTGCAATGGTCGCAGGGGTACCCAAAAACATCGTTGATCTTTGTTTTGGGCTCCTTAAAAATTAGATTACTGTAGTGTTGCAGGTATTGCAAGTCCCGGACTTCGCAAAAGGTAATCTGTTGATATTCGTGCAATCCTTGTACTCTTTGGTGATTGTCTTTTATGTGAATGTTCTACAGCTCTCCCATAATAAGCCCATAACAATATTTATTTTGATTCATGAGGAAAAACCAGAAAAAAAACGACTTAGAATATTGTAAGCAATAACATAACCTATAGCAATAGCATAGTAAGCATAGAGATGATAGAGAATATAGAGATGTGTAGGTCGCGACTAATCCCCGGTTAACCCGCTTGCGCACTATTGAGTTTGAGGGGTCGATATATCCATATCCTTGGTAACTTTATTACATATTAATTAAATTCCGTCTGCTTAAGGTCACTATTTTCAACTTCGATTAATCACTTTAAATACTCCTTAAATTAATCAGTGTTTTGAAGGTGTCAACATCAGCATGACTTTAATAGATGTGTGATACTCAAAACACTGATGAATTTAGCAGTGATTAATCGCAATTAGATCCGATATTAGCTTAATTTTGTGTTAAATACTTAGGTGCAATGCCCAATCGGCTATTAAGACAATAAAAGTTAACCATTTTTCGAATTAAAGGCCACTTCTTTGAACTTGAATTTCCGGTCTGTTTTAAGTAGTGAGCATGTTGGAAACGAATTACATAATTCGGCATGCTTAAAATATTTTTCTCCCGATACTTAGTGGTATTGTTGTCAACGGAGCAGAGTCAAGAACACCAAAAATGGGTACATCAACATAAAAGGTGCCGACGCTTATTGTCGCCTCTCCTTTTAGTTGTTTTCTCTCTGGCATGGGTGCAAGCAATTTGCTTACAAAAAAAAACTGAGGCAGTCTGCTAGTACTCGAGACTCGAGACACTGATGTGTAAACATATCCTATGCCACCATAGGCCGCGTGACGCCTGAATATAGGCAATCACTTATTTAGAATTGGTTGCCTATATTCTGGCGTTAGAAAGAACACGTTTTACATTAACTGT
Source organism: Pissodes strobi (assembly GCA_016904865.1). Classification (NCBI taxonomy): domain Eukaryota; kingdom Metazoa; phylum Arthropoda; class Insecta; order Coleoptera; family Curculionidae; genus Pissodes; species Pissodes strobi. The sequence goes on from JAEQML010057959.1 coordinate 2,374, forward strand.
TACAGACAGCCTGCAAAACACATTCCCGTCACAGATACCGCCTGACGTGCGTTGTTTAATGTTTACATTTGTAACGTTTGCATTAGAATGTCTAATATTACACTTCACGCATAGCCCTCCGCTCGCTTCGCTCGCTACAGGGGCGCAACGCACATAAGCTAACCAAAACTAACCCAAGGCATGCCCAAAATCAAGAAAAAAAACTTTTTACAAATATAACCTCAAGAAAATAAAAATATGATTAAACTAACACGAGCGAAGCCGCGGGTAAAAGCTAAAAGTGTCCTATGTCCTGTACCATACTCTTGAAAATATCTGTACAAAATTTCATGATAAGTCGGTTACGCGTGGAAAATAGGACTAAAACTAACCGTAAAAATTAACGCGAGCGAAACCGCGGGTAAAAGCTAAAAGTGTCCTATGTCCTTTACTATAGTCTTGAAATTATCTGTACAAAATTTAATGATGATGGGTTAAGTAGTTTACGCGTGGAAAATAGGATTAAAACTAACCGTAAGAATCAACGCGAGCGAAGCCGCGGGTAAAAGTTAAAAGTGTCCTATGTCCTTTACTATACTCTTGAAAATATGTGTACAATATTTCATGATAATTAGTTTACGCGAGGAAAATTGGATTAAAACTAACCGTAAAAATGAACGCGAGCAAAACCGCGGGTAAAAGATAAAAGTGTCATATGTCCTTTACTATACTCTTAAAATTATCTGTACCAAATTTCATGATGATCGGTTGAGTAGTTTATGCGTGAAAGCGTAAGAAACAAAGAAAGAAACACATTCACATTTATAATATTAGTTAGGATTCTTTAATAATACTTACTGGCAACTTCAATCGGAGTGGATTAATTCACTGCACAAATTCGACACAGCTTATTCACTACCATCTAGTCATCTTGGGGCGGCATACTTTGATTAGGGAAAGTCAATAACCGAATTTTGCAAATTTTAGAAGAGGGCCATGACTCAGTATTATTTTAAACGTCTGGGCATCTAAATAATACTTTTGACAGTTCGCTTAATTTAAAATATTCCTTTTTATCGTCTAAAATCCGTTTAAAAACGATTTAAATCGCAAAATTGTATGAAAATTCTAAATTTCCAGACTTTTTTTAGGGCGATAGCCGTGGCTTCGGACGAATTTATCGTGAATTTTGAAGCGAAAATTCATTTTAAATTCAACCGTCTATTAAAAATAAGCTGTGCTATGGATCCAAATACAATGCGAATATAATATAATGAAAATCTAAAACCGCCTTAGCGGCTAGCTTTTTAGAATAGCCATTTGAGTCGTTGCAATCGCGGCCGTCCTGGACTAGCTTGCTTCTCAATGCGCACGGTTTATAATGTCATATCGGTTTACACATTCCGTCCCCACATTGCCATCCCCGCATTTCCGTCCCATTTGCCGAGATATACCCTCATACCGCCGCGTATGATGTTTACACATCAAAACGTGTTCTAGTGCTCCGTGGAAATTCTGGAAGGTCGTAACATGCGAGTGGTTACGTAGGTCGATTGGTGGAAGGTGATTCCTAACTAGGGGGCAAATTCTTCCCGCGTTTAAACGTCGTCTGGTAGCGGCCTGAGGAAGAGCCCCGCAAAGAACCCTCTACCTGACATGAAATGGCTATTCTTTCACTAATTGAACACCCTTGCATTTAATACTAGTTCTCAAGTAGTTGACTTAGAACAGGAAATTTGAACTTCGTCAAGTCACTCTAAACACTCTCTAAATTAATCTTTATTTTAGCATAGCATGTTAGTGTCATTATGACACATGTGTGATATTGAAAACACTGAAACTATTTGAACCAGGTTTAAATGATATACCCTCGAGAAAACAGCTTTGATGTGACAGACCTAGAGATGTATCGATACATAATCGATACGTAACATTTGTATCGATCACCGACCTCCATTATATGGATAAGCCCACAAAGCGACCCAAATCATACTGATTCATGCGCCTTCAGATGTAAACAAAATAAGGTAGTTCTGAGACTGCGCAGTTTCAATTAGCAGGTTATCGATCGATTCCACGTGCTTCATCAACGCACGGCCGTGAATAGGCGACAGGTCCGGATTTTAAGAATTTGTAATAGTTATTTGTGTATTTAGAGCGCAAAGTCGTAACGGATTACCGCTTACAATATTAGAAAAAAAATTAAAGCTCCCCACACGGATCATTTCTATATTATTGAACCCCTATAAGTAGTATGTAAATGAATTTTTAAAATGGCAGAAACAAGTATGGGGAACAATTGCCCATTTAAGGATCTAAAAAAAACTATTTAGAGCATCAAAGCTCAACAAAGTAAATTAAAATCCATCCTACCTATAAGAAGACTCTTTTAATAAAAAATGATTAGACTGAATAAACTCACTGACCTATTTATGCATCGTGATTTTTGCTAAAGGTCAGTAAATAAACCCCTTCTAAGGTGATATTATTCCCATATTTTGTATGTTATGCTGCAGTTATCCTTAAAAGAAAATTATACTTACTTAAAATAAGAAATCCCTGGTATTGTACCCTTATTTTGGCAACACCAAACCAAACACCATTAAGTATTTTCTTTGACCTTGGCAGTTGACGCCATTGTCTTTTAAGGTCTTTTGTTTTTAAATCCTAACGTCTACACCAACTTATAAGCCGTATTCGATTGAGACTGGGGATCAGTTCAAAATGAACTGAAACTGAACTGATATTTCAGTTGAGTGAACCAAGGTGAAATGAAATTATGAAAACGATTAAAAAATAAAGCCGATTGATAATTGACATTGAAATGCCATCTTTTACCTGAACTACTGAAACGATCTAAGTGATCCCGGTGCACTTACAGGTGAGCTCGATCACTTTTTAGGTAGTGGGGGCAAAGTGATATTTTTATAATCGAACACGGATCAGTTCAATAAAGTTCAGTTAGATCGATCTGAATCGATCCAAAGTAGTGAATCGAATACGGCTATTCACTAATAACGAACTATTATAATAATAAGCTAAACTAGATGTCCAAAAGTAAATTAGTTATTTTCAACAAAAACGATAACATAAACCACTCAAGCGTAAAACGTACTTCAATAATTGAACGAAACAAAACGCCGAAACTCGAAACCCAAAACGGCAAACACAGAAAAATTAATTATTTTCAAGTACAAGCAACAAGCAAGGTCAGAGAAATTTGATGATATTAATATTATATTATAGTCTTTCCAAGCCGTATCGATACAATACCGATTTAGCGTCTCGATAAGTGAAACTAGAAATTTTATTTCAATTTCAATGTTGGTCACCTGTTTTACTGCTTAAATAGATTTCTCCCTTATGATATTTTTCTATGGTTTAAATTAATCATTATTATTTAATTATTCTAGAATATAAAGAAAGGAAATGTAAATATAATGAATAGTTGTTGGCTCAAAATCCACAAGTTTGAAAGTGAAAAGGGCTTTAAGTTTAAATAGAAAATACAAAGGTAATTAAAATTAATACAATTCGTGAATGTTTTTTTTGTTAGGGATTTTGAGATTCTCTTATTAGTGTCTGGGACTTAAGACTGGTATTATAGGAGGTCCATTAATAGTATTTTATCTATGGTTTATCAAAAAAGTACAGAATAGAATCAGACAAAGGACACTGACCTGACCGAATGAAAAAATTGAATTTGTGGGAATAACACGTCAGCGCTTGGCACAGTCCCCATGTTCTATTTAATCATTGACATAGAAAAATATATATCATTGATAAAACACAGATATTTGTTTTTTATATGTCTTTGATAAAACCAGTTTATTTTATCTCTGGATAAAACACTTAAAAAAAATATTTAATTTATATATAACGTCAGCGCAATTGCCGCAATTTAAATCTACAGTACAGACAGAACAGAAGGTGGTTCCCATAACATAGCCTATCCTATATAGTTTTTTTTCAGACAAAAAGTTTCTTTTGTAGATTCTAGATTGATCTCAGTGGCAAACATGTTGAAAACTCCGATATCAGTTTTGCAAGAATTAACTGTAAAGAAGAAATTATCACCTCCAAATTATGAAATTTCAGGTTCTGGGGAATCACACTGCATGTCTTTTGAATGTAATGCAACGGTTGGTGATCAATCGGCTGTTGGGACAGGTTTAACAAAAAAAGAAGCAAAACACAATGCAGCCAGCAATTTATTAGAAACTTTTGGAGTTATGATGAAAAACACTCAAGAGGTAAGATATATAACTAAAACTAATAATATTTTTCGGTTGTATGAGCTTTAATTCTTCTTTTACTTATCTTTTTCATGATATTAGTAATTTTTGTGACGAGTACAATTTTGGATTCAATTCAATTCAAAAATGCTTTATTGTCTCGAACAAAATTCATTGACAACGCTGAAAAAAAAACAGGTAAAAGAGACCTATGGTCCAGTCATTAAAACCTACTGTCAATCAGTGCAAATACTAATCAATACGTAAGTACTTACAGACCATTCTTACACAATAATTACTAAATCAAAATATCAAAAAAGAATGACATAATTATCAAAAGCATAAAACGTTTACAGACAAGATAACATAAAAACAGTGTCAAATACCAAACAGTACAATGATTAAAATATATCTTTTTCAAGAACTCATCCACGCCGTAGTAAGCTTCTTAACTGTTTTCTTGAATTTCGTTAGATTAGGGATCAGTCTAATCCCTTGGGGCAGGTGGTTATACAGTTTCTTGCTATTAAATATTAGCGAGTTTCTAATTTTAGAGGATGTGGGTATTGGAAGTGAAATTTTGTGTGGGTCCCTTAACCCATATGCATGGTTAGTTACCAATTGATTGTTTTGTCAGTTCTGATAAAGATCACGACCCACAGAATTTTGCACTTTTCTTTGGTTTGTTCAAAAGCTTACCTTAAATAGAACAAATTAGAACATAAAAATCGGTGGATTATAATTGTTTTTTTAGAAATCACAAATTAAGTTCAAAATGTAAATTATTTCTTGATTTTGGGTATGCCTTCGGTTAGTTTGGGTTAATTTTGTTTGGTTGCCCCCTGGAGCGAGCGGTGATCTATGCGTGAAGATTCAGATTCAGATTCAGATTATTTATTCATGTTAAAATTACAGGTTGCAATGTACACACGTCAAATAATAAAACTACAAACTATAATATAAAAGTCACTCTACAACAAATTTAAAAAACTTAATTAAAAACAGTACACAAATTTCATTAGCATAATTAAAATACTCTTCGTTAGAATAGAAGGCATTACACATTAAAATTTGTTTAATTTTCTCCTTAAACTTAAGATATGGCAAATCCTTTATGTCTGTAGGCAAGACATTAAAAAATTTTACTGCCCAGTAGCCTGGACCATCCTGACATCTCTTCAGCCGCCAGTATGCGGATACCAAATTACCCTTATTTCTGGTCTGATATGCATGTATGTCTTCATGAGCAGAGAACAGATGCATATTCGCTTTAATATAAAGCAAATTCTCCAGGATGTACAGAGATGGCACCGTAAGTATCCCCAATTCTACAAAAGCCGCCCTACATTCATCCCTGTAACCAAGACCACTCACTACCCTGACTGCCCTTCGCTGTAGTCCAAACAAACGTTTTGCACCCGATGCATGCCCCCATACAAGTATAGCATAGGAAAGATGTGCATGAAAAACCGCAAAATAAGCTGTTCTTAGTACTGGATTGGATACATTTTCTGCAAGGCGACGCAGCAGATATATACCTTTATTTAGTTTTGATGCTATAGCTTCAACATGCACACCCCACTGCACTTTTGGGTCAATGTAAACTCCAAGGAATTTATTGCCACTCACATGATCATTCAGAGTCCCCACATCTCTCAATGAAAACACTATTCTCTCTGTTTTGCTTCTGTTTAATAGCAACTTATTTGAATTAAACCATTCTTCAGCCACGTGCTGTGCCTCCAAGGAACCCTGTAGAGAAGCTTCAAGGGTAGCACCTGTAACAGAGATGGTTGTGTCATCTGCAAAAAGAGTGTAATTTACATTTGGATCTATAAATGGCAAGTCATTTATATATATAAGGAAAAGTATGGGTCCCAAAATTGAACCCTGGGGCACCCCAATCTTGATCTCCTGTTTTGCAGACGTCACACCACCGTACCGCACAGCCTGCCACCTTCCTGTTAGATAGGATTTCAATAATTTAAGACTCTCATTACTAAATCTGTAGGCTTTCAACTTCCGTAAAAGGATCCCATGGTCGACACAGTCGAAAGCCTTGCTAAGGTCACAAAGCAGAACTGTATCATAGCACTGTCTATCAAATGCATCCATAATATCAGATATCAGATTAAGAATTCCCTGAACTGTGTTTTTGTTTTTTCTAAATCCAAACTGATTCTCATTAAATAGATTATTGCCTTCAAAAAAATGTATTATTTGCTGAGACATGCACTTTTCAAAGATCTTAGATAGTATAGGTAGCAATGATATAGGTCGATAATTCTCCGCTTCCTCTTTACTACCCTTTTTAAACAAAGGAATCACTAGAGCCCTCTTCATACACTCTGGAAATGTTCCCTGTCTGATACAAAAATTAACAAGTTTTGTGATGGGCACCAGAATCAGATTTTTTACAGATTTTATTATTTTAACATTTAAGCCATATATATCGCGGCTGTCCTTATTTTTAAGTTTATTTATTATATCTCTAACTTCATTGAAGCTTACTTCCGAGAAGGAAAAATTATTTGGAACAGAAATATTTCTTAGATTATCCAAAGGATCAGTACCCGACTGCGGTATACCCTGTACATATAGAGCCAATGAAATATAGTGGAATGATAAAAAATTACTAAATTTATTTATTTATTTATTTATTCAAGTTACACGGCAAGCCATTTACAAAATAAAACCTTAATATAAGCTATAATAATTACATAATGCAATCCAGGATAAAAGTCAAAATCTTACTACAACTATCTAAAACACATTACATAGGTACTAAATCAATAAACATACAAAAATTTAAAATTTAAGCACATATAGAGCCAAAAATCCAAATGACCAAGCCTAGTGCCATGAGTGACCACAAATAATTGATCTTGCAAGTCTATCAAATTGAGGCAATGTTAAATTTAATGGATCCAAATCCAACTGATTCATCTGCCTAATCATTCTTGTGATTGGGCCAGACTGGCCATAATTTGTAATATGACGGCCCTCAACAAGAAGATCATGGTTACGAGTCACTCTCTGAGGAACAGCAAACGGAACCCTTTCGAGGAGGTAGGGACAATCCACTTTGCCAGTCATAATTTTGAAAAAATATCTAACATCCAACAAAGCTCTTCGGTCTTCCAGAGAATCGATGTTCAGCAATGTCTGTAAGAGTTGATAGTCGAGCTGCTCTAGGGGAATTTGTAGTTTAAAGTTAATCACTCTTAGGAATTTTCTTTGAATTTTTTCAATCATATACTTATATTTTGCATAATATGGATTAAAAAGTGGGCTTGCATATTCAAGAATCGCGCGAACTAAAGAACAGTAAAGAGCCTTGAAGCAATATATGTTGTTAAATTCGCTAAGGGATCTATTAATAAATCCTAATAGTTTTAAGGCTTTGTTTGTAATAAGTTCTATATGAAGGTTAAATGACAGTTTTGTATCTAATGTGACCCCAAGATCCTTAACAGATTCCACCAATCTCAAAACTTTACCATTTAAAGAGTAATTATAAATTAAAGGATTATGAACTCTATAAAAAGACATGATGTTACATTTTTCAATATTCAAATCTAATCTATTTCCCAAACACCATTCTCCAAACCTATCCAAATCATCCTGCAGACAGACACAGTCAGAGACATCCCTAATTGACCTGAATATTTTGCAGTCATCTGCATAAAGCAAAAGATAACAATTTTTTATAATTTTTGATAAATCATTAATAAACAGATCAAACAATAATGCCGACAGATGACCACCTTGCGGAACCCCAGTCATAGCATTTACAACCTCAGACAAAACATATCCCACAGCCACCACAAATCTTCTGCCCAAAAGATAACTTTTCAACCAGTCCCAAAGACAACCCGAAACACCATAATTGTTTAATTTCTGAAGGAGGATATCATGGTTAACCCTGTCGAAGGCCTTGGAGAAATCGGTGTAAACAGAATCAATCTGGCACTTCTTCTCCAAGGCCTCCGTCAGGTAGTCAGTATAGACCATCAAATTAGAGACAGTGGATCGTTTACTAATAAAACCGTGTTGTTCAGGGCATAGCTTTTGGATAAAAAACGGCAGGATTTTAATATGTACTATCTTCTCAAGCATTTTACTAAACAATGAGATCTTACTAATACCCCTATAGTTCTCAACTCTATTTCTATCTCCATTCTTAAACATTGGTGTAACGAAGCTCATCCTCCAATAGTCAGGGAACTGTCCTTTGCTTAAAGAGGTGTTATATATTTTACAAAGAATTGGACACAAAACGAAACGACAGCTGTAAATAAAAATAGGAGGAATGCCATCTGGTCCAGAAGGCAAATTGGGACGAAGGGACTCAATAGCATTAAATACATCCATAACATCCATGTCAATGTAGCCAAGACATTCAGGATAGTTGAACTCATTGGAGACACCATATGGAATTCCTTCACCATCGCTGCAAGCCGAGCCATAAACCGAACCAAAGAATGAGGCAAACATATTGGCTATTTCCTGTGGGTCCTCCGAAACATTGGATTGGTAAGACATACACAGAGGCAAAACCATATCTTTATTTTTTGTGTGGACATACTTCCAAAACTGGTTTGGGTCACATTGAACATTGTCTTCAATATTATTTATGAAGTTTTTTCTAGAAATAGATGATAGTTGCTTGCACAATTCCCTAGCCTGTGTAAAAGCACAATAGTCAGAAACAGAATTACTTTCCTTAAACTTTTTATGCAAAATTTTTTTGTGGATTATCATATTCTTCAGTTCAGGTGACATCCAGGCAGGAAACCTAGGATTCTTGGCTCTACACTTGGGAACATATAACTCCACAGCTAAAGACAATACAGTATAAAATTTGTCAACTATCACATTAATATCACAATCATTAAGAATCTCTTACCAATCATATGCAGAAAGAAACAAATTGATATCCTGATAGCGTGCTAATTTAAAATTGTAGTAGTAATAGTCATAAGCCAAGGGCTTCGCACAATCATTTAAGGTTATATTAAGTTCCAAGGCAGGGTGAAACTTATCACAGGGAATAAGAGGGTTATTAACTAAAGATACATTTAAATTTTCACTAGGACTAAAGATTAAATCTAAAAAATTTGATGACACATTGGGTATAGCATTACACTGCAAAAAGTTTAAAAATGCGAAATATGAAATATGCACAAATCAAATATATTATGGGAACCAGTTGCTAAAATTTCCTTATTTTCACGTTACACCCATGACCTGACAGTTCGCAATTCTAGATCAATTAACCTCAAAACTCGAACTTTGGGGGCTTTTTTTTTTCAGCTCAAATGTAAGGGATCTGCAGATCTTTGTCTCGTAAACTGTTCTATAACAAGAGAGCTTTCTATTAAAAAAAAAAAAAAAAAAAAAATGTGAAATTCCGTGGGTTGTCATTTTGTGAATCTAATTATATAACTTCATATCATGCAATACCCATGAGTGGGTCTTAGGCTTAAGGTGGTATATTAGTGCCTACAGATTTTGAAGGTTTCTGAATATGCAATGGGGAGCTCATTCCCTCTGAAGCACTTCAAGAAAAAATAATTGGAATGTAGCCCTTATCACTCATTGTACATACACCTATGTAGTATGTAACAGTCTATAAACATACTGCAATATGCGTAACACTACTTTTGACTTTGTTAGTTTGGGTTTCAGAGAGAGCATTGATACTTAGTTATTTAATATTTGACCAACTCACACATAACGAGATACTTTACATAATATTAGAATTACATTTGATTGGTATTGACCAATATTAACTTGGAATATGTGGTGACATTTCTCCTGAAAAAAACAATTATATGATGTCTTGTCTGGTGGCTAGCAGCTTCTATTTATTTATTTATTTATTCATACACGGGCTAAGCCCATTCGTACAGGAGAACTAAAAATAAATCAAGAAACAAAACTAAAATTAGATAAACTAAATCTAAGTATAGTCATCGAGTAGAACAATCGGTGGTATAGTTAAAACAAACATATATGTATTACTTAACATGTTTAGGAACTTTACAAAAAAAACATTAGTCATTAGTACTGTAATGCCTCTTCAAGAAGATCTTAAGACAATTCAGCGATTCGTTAATAAAGTCTCCCTCAAATTTGTTTGCATTTTTCATTATTCTATTTATGGGGGAGTTCTCTCCATAAAGAGTTCTATGCTGACATAAGTAAAAAGTTCGTTGGTTTCTTAAAAATCTCGGAGGAACATAAAGCTGGAATTTATTTAATAGTTCTGGGGAATTTAGTTGCCCATTTATAACTTTGTGTGTTAAAACAATATCACATATTTCCCTGCGTATTTTTAATTGCTTTAGTTTAAGACTCTCTTCAAGTTCAACATAATTAATATTTTCCATTCTTATGCCTTTTTTAAATGCTACCTATCGAAAAAATTTACATTGTACAGACTCCAATTTGTCTATATGAATTTGGTAGCAAGGACTCCACACACTAGTACAGTTTTCTAAGTGTGATCTTACAAGAGATGTGTAAAGCAATTTAATCGAGTTGGTGTTTCTGAAGTCCTTTATGTTTCTTTTAATAAAACCTAACATTTTTAATGCTTTTTTACGGCAGCTATCTATATGATGGGAGAATGTGAGCTTTGAGTCGAAAAATAATCCTAGATCTTTAACGAGATTGACATGCTGAATGTCACATCTGTTGATTTGATAATTATTAGGAACCGTGTTAAGAGATTTAGAAAATTGGATATATTTACATTTATCAGTATTAAGGACCATTTTATTCCCAACACACCAGTCACAAAATCTGTCGATGTTCTCCTGAAACTGCACAATGTCACTGTCAGTGTTAATCCTTTTAAAAATTTTCAAATCGTCCGCGTATAAAATATATTCGGATGATAAAAAACAATTCTCTTTATTTTGACAACTTGTGTTCGACCAGAAATATATGAATTGATCCAGTGCAAAAGAGTGCCATGAACCCCATAACCAGACAATTTCCTCAAAAGCAACCGATGATCTATTTTATCAAAGGCCTTTGAGAAATCAGTGTACAGCAACAGATTGGTAGTAATGGATTTATTTTTAGAAAATCCATGTTGCTTCGAAATTATAATATTTCTAAAGGAGTCCTCCATAAAGTCAGTTATTATTGACTCCATTATTTTTGATATAAGAGATATTTTTGAAACGGGTCTATAATTTTTAATACAAGATTTACTGCCAGAGTTTTTATATATGGAGGATATATAAGAGAGTTTCCAAACAATTGGAAAAACTCCATTAGCCATAGAGTTATTAAATATTAACCACAGGGGCCTTGAAAGTGAAAAAGAACATTCTTTTAATTCTTTTAGTCTGTCAAATTTTTGATATCTGCTATATTTTAATAGATAATGAATTTTTTGAAAAACCTTGTTTTTTCAACTTTTGGTAGTTTTTACTAAATAGGGATAATATAGTGCCATTGTAATGGCGATTGAAGAGATGTCAGAGTGGTCCAGGTTACTAGGCAGTAAATTTTTTTAATGTTCTCCCTATTGAAACAATAAATCTGCCCTACAAGCAGTTTAGGGATAAAGTTAGGAAAATATTGCTTGGGAATGTCTTTTACTCATTTGGCGAGTTTTTAAAGCATGATTTTAATTGAAATTCTTGTTGTATAGTGACATAGACATAATGTTTTATTTAAGTGTTTTTTAATTGCTTCCTTTTAGTGCGTGTGGGTTGTACACACATTAACATATACCGGGTGTTGCATCGGAAAACCATCCATAAGAAATCCCATGTAAATTTTAATACCTCCTAATATTATCTCCCCTATTCATTTTAGAGCAAACTTGTATTAGACTTTTTTGAAGGCCCTTGTATGGTAGACTGCCATGTAAAATATGAATAATTTTCATTTAGCGAATTAAGAGGTATTTGGAAAAATGTTTCCTAAAATTTCTGGTACAAAAATGCGATCCTGATAATTTTCTCAATTAAACCACCAGCAGATGTCAAATTATTATAACTGATAAACGATTTCATATTTTATAGTAACTATTACTTGTCTTTATTTATTAAAAATGTTCTACACAATAGCAGAAAAAGGAACTTTAATCATCCTAAACAATAAAAACAAAGAAATAGCAATAATAATTAAATACAATTTGCTTATTCTACTGAATCAGGTGTTCAAATAATCCCCCATTTACTGCTAAACAGTACCATAGACGGTCATAAAATTCCATTCTTGAGTTGCTAAGCTGTTGAGGGGAAATTTGTGCACAAACCGCAGAAACTATATTTTTTAATCGTTCCAAGTCGTGGTAACGGGTTTCTTTGTAAATGCGACTTGTCAGGTGTCCCCACAAGAAGAAGTCGTTCTACAGAAAGATCGGGCGATCTGGCTGGCCAACCAATGGTGTGATTTGGTCCGATTATGTGCCCATTGAAGGCGCTCTGCAGGTATTCACGAACTGCTAGTGTATTGTGTGCAGGACAACCATCCATCTGAAACCAGGTCTCTTCATTTTCCGGACCAACTTCTGCCAGTGCTGGCCCAATGTAATTTTGTAGTAATTCGAGAAAAGATTCCCCCGTCAAGTTTCCTCCCACAAATTAATCTTTTGGGGATATTGTGTCCAAAGCAGTGTTGATTTTTTTTTGCTCCAATACCTGGGGTTTTGAGAATTAGGTTCATTATTCAGCGTAAACGAACACTCATCCGTGAAACAGATATTGCGCAAAAAACTTCGGTCACTATTGGCTCTTTGCATTACATTAAAACAAAATTCAGCCCTTCGAAACTCATCCCGTCTCGTAATTCCTGATGTTTTTGATACTTGTAGAGGTGATATTTATCTTTAGTCAGTTTACGCCACACTGTGGTGTGACACTTATCCGCAACTTCACCAAGACATCTGGTGTTAAGGCCACTATTCTTCTCGACATGAAGAACGATTACCAAATCCGCGTTATTTTCCTGCACTTCGGCTCCGGCAATCAGTCTCGAGCAGATGCAATTATGAATTACAGTGTCTTCTTTCTCGAAACGTTGAACAACACTACATACTTGCTGGGTACAGGTCTATCAGGATAATTCACGGCAAACATATCGGCTATTGCCCGAAAACTGTTACCGGAATAGTACCATTTAATCATGGTTACTTTTTCTTCTGTTGTGTAGAGCATTTTTAACAAATAAAGACAAATAGTTACTATAAAATATGAAATCGTTTGTCAGTTATTATAATTTAACATCTGCTGGTGTTTTAATTGAGAAAATTATCAGGATCGCATTTTTGTACCACAAATTTTAAGAAACATTTTTCAAAATACCTCTTAATTCGCTAAATGAAAATTATTCATATTTTACATGGGAGTCTACCATACAAGGACCTTCAAAAAAGTCTAATACAAGTTTGCTCTAAAATGAATAGAGGAGATAATATTAGGAGGTATTAAAATTTGCATGGGATTTCCTATGGACGGCTTTCCGATGCAACACACGGTATATTGTGAGTATTTGATAGTTGATTAAGTATATTTTTGTGTAAATTATGACATATGTGATACATGGTTTGTAACTAACATGAAATAAATTACTATTACTATAAATTACTATTATATATTCAGAAATAATCTATGAAATGCGTGGGCATTGATCATTAATAGGTACTCGACTCGATAAATGAAAAAGTAGATATGGAAAATAGGCACATTTAACACTAATCTTTAATTTCAGAAGGGCTAGAACTTTGATAACCACCATGTAATGCAGGTATTTTCCATATGTGGTTTTTCATCCTCCAAAAACTAATTCTAATTCCATTACATATATCTATTTTTATCTTTACTGTATCTTTTATGTCAGCCGTCTGCAGAACTGGTATTTGCTTGGAATGACCCCATGTTAGTTTTTATTATGGTTGTAGAAGTGCATTTGCTGATAAATTAATGAATATCTATAAAAATTATTTCTCAGATATTAAGCCTTTTCGGGCACCCTTCAGAGAAAGTTGTTTATTTGATTGTTCTTGTTTTTTAAAATAATTTATGTTCAAAAACTGTCATGCTCACGTAAAGGTAAGGCTTTTGTAAAGACTCAACCAAGGGGTGCTATATTAGATCTCCTTGAGTTACCCAGTTGAGTCATGTTGGTTCGTCCGAGGCCCAAATAATAGACTTGAGTTACTTAACTCTGTATATTGATTATAACAAGAACAGTGCTACAGTATCGATATCTAGGATATTAATGATTTATGATGATACGCAGTTACATTACATTACCAAACATGAACCCTAATCAGGTCAGGTCAGCATGTATTGCTATGGTGTGCAATAATAAGCAGTTTATAAACGTTGTTATAATAATATTTAATAGTTACAATCTCCTGTCGATGATATACAGGGTATATACTTATACCGTTACACGGCCCCCTTTTTCAAGAAAAATTTTGCTTAGACCTAAAATTTTTCTTCCCTTTTGTGATATGTAACCTTATGGAGCAATGATTTACTTTATCTTGTAACTTTTAATATGTCACCTGTTCTTATGACTATAATACAATACTTATACTATAAGGTATGGAAATAGAAGGAAGTGTTTGTTAGTAAAAGGATTAAGAAAGAATTTACAGCAAGATCATAGACTAACAGATATGGAAATAAAAGAAGTGGAGCCCCGTTTGTCTAAAATTTATCTTACATCTAATGCATTATATAATTTTCTATTCTATAATAACATCACAAGTCTATGCAGAGACATTCATGGTTCTGGGCATTAGAAGGTATGCGTATAATTATGCATCTAATGGCATTTTGAATCACCTACTAATATTAATTATGATTAAAAGAAAAGGAAAAAAAAAGAAATTCTATGGTAATAAAATCCATTTAGCTGTAATAATAGCAGTACTTTAATGTGTTTTTAATTTTCAGTAGTTTTGACTAATAATGTGCCTTATTAAGAAATAAAATGTTATCTATATATTTCTGTTGTTATTTAACAAAGTTATCAACCATTCTATAAAATGAACTATACGTAAAGTCTTTAAGTAGTTTTGTTTTATATACTTAAACGTTTAATTAGTTGTATTTTATATAACAATAACACTTGTATATCTTATTATTTTAAATCTATACTTAGAAATGTTTTGGTTGCCCTTTTCTATTTTGGTTAAATTTAAAAATAAATTATTTTATAACCTTTTATATGTTTTTTTTTCTCTATCGACGTCTAATTATGGTTGTTTAATTTTCATGGAAAAATATATCATGATTCCTATCTTCTCTTACTTTACCTACTTTACTTATATTTATTTATCGTCATATATTTGTTTGTTTATACTCCGCTATACTCGTTTAAACCTCATTTTATTATTACATTATACCTTTTTCTTCCCGAATTACCGCCTTTGGCGTGCGTATTTTCTTTATTTTATTGCCAAACTCTGCTCACCGGCCTTTAGCCTAGACTGGTTTCTCTAAGGAATATCCTGCCATTAGCGAACATTGTTTGTAATTCTCATATAAGAGACTCCTCCAGATGAATTGTGGACTGGTCCTTTTGGAGTCTTTTATTTATACACGTGTTTACCATTTATATTCATTTCCTATTTCCTCTTTATTTTTCTCAGACCTTTCGACGATGTACCTAAGTCTTGCGTCGATCAAGATTTCTGGTTAGTGATCACTTTATAATATTTATTTACACTACTGAGGTATCTGCGGAGTTTGTCTTTCTTCCTATCTCTTCCTATTTCAATCAAATCTCTCAACATTTCGTCTCGCGCCAATGCCGATCGAGAATTTGACTTGAATATATTGTCACATTTAGGGTAAAATAATTAATAAATCGTGTTTCGAGCATGTTACTGTCACATCGGTAAACAAAAGATTTTAAAATAAAACATGAAAATTAGAACTAAATAAGCAAAGGATCGAAATTGAGAACGTTTTAACCAAAAAAATAAAAAGTTTAGAAAGCGAAATTGAATAATAGAAGTTAGGGGAAATAATAAAATTTCCTTGTTATGATAAATAGGTATATCTATTTGCCTTCGGTTGTCTCGGTAGTTAATATTTGCCTGACTAGACTTCGAAAGGTTACTACCATTTTCTCACAACTACCAAATTCATCAAATAACCTGTTGTCTATTGACCATGCCTTAACACCTAAAGTACTGTGGTGGAAAAAAAATGATAAAAGTGCATTAATAACGTTTTATGTTATAGTTGTCGAACATTTGCCTGCTTCCAACTAAAACACGAAAGGATATGCTCGTAATCAATTTCGTAGGAAAACTCAACGAGTTTTGTTCTGGGAATAAATATCCACAGGCTACATATACAGAAAGTCCAATAGCGTGTAATTCCCAATTTTGCATAACATGTACATTTTTGCAATATACCTCTGATGGTTATGGAACAACTAAAAAAGATGCAAAGCAGGATTCTGCCAGGAAGATGCTGGCGTTGTAAGTATAAGGTTGCCAAAAGCTGTCAGTGTTAAACATTGCAATAGCGATAGAAATAGGAGAAGCGAAAAGTAAAAACTAACCTTAATGTGGCAGTTAAATTTATATTCAGTAAACTGCAGAATAATTATTTATTAAGTATTTAATGTCTGATTTCGCAATAATAATCGGATTTAGAATCATAAATTTCAAAGGCAAATTATTCATTTAAATTTATATTCAGTAAACTGCAAAATAATTGTTTATTAAGTATTTAATTAATTATTTTTTTACCGATACCCTCGCATTTTAGAATAAAAGATGAAGATATCGGATATTATCTAGAGGCGACCAGTGAATTCAATAAACATAGTGAACCGGACATTAATGCTAACTTAGAAGAAGTTATAGAAACATATACGAATATTATAAAGAATATGTCTCTTAGTAACACCCACCCAGAAAATACTAATAACAATAACATACAATTAGCAAAAAAATTAGTAAGTATCATCACAATATAATTTAGTACTTAGGTAGACTGGATTCTTGGAAAAGAACAATGTTTTCCAGACTCTTCTGCCTTTCAACACTACATACTTTGCTTTTTAGATTCGTATTTCCAATTGGGACGAATTAATCGTTTATATGGACCAACGAGGCTGGAGACATGAAGTAACTATCTTTCAATCGAGGCCTCTAATGCTCTGCTTAAAAATTAATGACCATACACTGATGAATTTTGGAAAAACACGAGAGGAAATTTACGATAAATTTGTCCAAAATATTGTTAAAATGTTGGAAGAAGATATTGATTTCAGCACACCTTTAATCAGTTCATAGAGTACCATCAGATTTATCGCAATGTATAGCTGATAGAGTATTCCAGATAAAAGATTGTGACTCGGTCCCAACCATATTAACTTGATGAATCTAGAATCGTCATATATTTCTTTTTGTAGTTAAAAAAACAGACAATACAAAATTATTTGAAACACTAATTTACAACGTTTTTCCTAGTATTGGCAGCACTGGGAAAAGTCGCCGAGAGGCTGTAAAATATGCAATCACGTATAGGCCTCTTTTGCTTCAGCTCAGATCATATTTCGCGTAATGCCAATGTCTGCTGCTTGCTTCCTGCGCTAAATAAATATTGCGTAAATGTAAAACTTGCTTATAAATAAAATGTGCGGTTTATCGAGACCATTTTAAATAACGTAATTAACAAAGATCTCGAAACACTGATATACTTTACATTTTATAATTGCATTGACTGAGGACCGAAAAAATCAATACTCGACTTAATATTCTTTTTGCGAAAGTAGTTTCGGGATCCGGAAATATGGCACGAGGATGTGTGTTTAGGGCAATAATACAAACTTTTTGCCTGAAATCGGGAAATCCCTGGACTGAAACAGTTTATTTATGCTGAAAAATGATTATCGGGTTTGGACCGGGTCACAAGAAATTACTTTTTAAACGCATCTCTTGTATGTGGTATTTATCTAGTAAATATTTATTTAAAAAGTAAATATTTAATATAATAGCTATATATTTGTTGGCATTTTGTTACTGTTTCATAAATATTTATTGAAAATAGGTCACGCTAGTCTTTTTTTTGTCCCTAATATGAAATGTAATGTGCATATAATGGTAACATTCGGCTTTAATATTTTCTTTGTGTAACATTTAAATTACCGTAAATTATAGAACGCCATTTTACGTTTTAATAGTTTATTACGAGTTTTGGTCTAATTTTATGGAAATGAAATTTTTATTAATACCATTTTATTGAATATCAATTTTCATTAATGCCTATTTCCATGAATACCATACCACTAATATCGCGATAAGAACTAGAGGTTATTTATTTTGTCCTTTTCCAACAAGTTGCTGAAATTTCCAAATTGATGCTAATTCTCGATAGTTATGGAATTAATTGAAATATATAAAAATGGATATCGGAAAAAAAATTGAATAGGTATATTTTTATTATTATTTAATAATATTAATTCTCTACTGTCATAATAATTTTAAATGCAAATGAATAGGAAAGAATTTAGAATATCCTCCTGGGACCCAGAGAGGTTTTCTTTTTCAAATCACTTTGAAACTTTACAGGTGTTGGGAGAAGGAAGAAATAAACAACTTTTTTTTAATAAAGTTTTTATATATTTTTTTTTACTATTCTAAAAACATGGTCCATTTCAGTGGACATGGGTGCGCTTCCCTAACAAAAAAATAATTAAAAACAAAACAAAAATCCTCGATAAACAGATAAAAAAAGGTTTTAAAAACCTAGAAGTTCTTGTGAAAGTCTTTAAAACAATTTCTTTCACCTGTAATACACAGAAAGCTATCGCAAACTTAACAAAAAAAAAAGTTTTTTTTTGTTACAATTTTGATCTTACGGAATTTTTTAAATCTGAAGCTAAAGGCGGTTGATGATTTCTTTTTGCAGGTGGTGAATCACATGTTCTTAATGATGTGTCAACTCTACTGTCTGGATTGGATTTGGTACACATCAATCTTAGCAAGTCCAAAAATAAATCTTGTTGATCTGAGAGCAAATCTGTAGCAATTTTAAATTTAAAATCGAGATATTGCTGAATCTTTCGCTTTGGAGTATTCAATCTTTTTTTGTTACGTGTAAGAATCCAAGAATTAGTCAGCATGCCCAAAATGAAGAAAAATAAAAACTGAGCGAGTCTGCTACATTGGTTTACAAATCAATGGCCTGCTAGTACTCGAGAAACTGATGTGTAATCCTATATCGACATGACATGAAAATCTTAGGACGCCTGACCCCAGAATATAGGCAACCACTTATTTGGAATTGGTTGCCAGGCGTTGGAGAGAAAACGTTTTACACTAACGGTTGCACACAGCCTACAAAACACATTCCCGTCACAGATACCGCCTGACGTGCGTTACATTTGTAACGTTTACATTATATTAGAATGTCTAATATGCGCACTTCACGCATAGCCTTCCGCTCGCTACAGGGGCGCAACGAACAAAAACTAACCCAAGGCATGCCCAAAATCAAGAAAAAACTTTTTACAAATATAACCTCAAGAAAATAAAAAATAGGATTATAACTAACCGTAAAAATCAACGCGAGCGAAGCCGCGGGTAAAAGCTAAAAGTGTCCTATGTTCTTTACTATACTCTTGAAAATATCTGTACAAAATTTCATGATCGGAACAGTTTATGCGTGAAAGCGTAAGAAACAAACAAACGAACACATTCGCATGTATAATATTAGTTAGGATTCTTTAATAATACTTACTGGCAGCTTCGGAGTGGATTAATTCACTGCACAAATTCGACACGAAAATCTAATGCCACCAAGGGATAGGCTATGATTCAATATTGTATTAAAAGATTAGGTAAGAGTAAGGATACCGCGCATGACATTAAGCCAATGTACTAAAATTGAAGCCTTTTCAGAGCGGTGGCCATTATTTATGTGGCAAACACATCTATTGTTGTGGCGGTGCTCTTTTGCAGTTATTTTGTGAGTTTTTGAACAAAGTGAGATAAAAAATTAAGATTCATAATGGTAAATTGTTCGGCATATGGTTGCAAGAGTCGAAGTGAGAGAGCCTGGAATTTCATTTCACAATGTCTGCCGACTTTGTAGTTTATTTGCATATTTCTTGTTTTAATAGTAATGCATAATGTACACATTGTGTTACCTCTGAGTATATCATGGTAGGGAAGTTTATTTAATTATCGAGAGTAATTTGTTTCAGTTATCAAATAATAAATAAAGTCATTCAACAGAGGCGTAGGTAATATATTGTTCATACTCCATCTATAAAATGGCTATATTATTTGACGACTGAAAATTACTTTAACTTATTAATCATTATTTATTACTTATAATCTCAATCAATTTATTGAAGTTACCCAGTAATTTATGTGGCAGCTGGTAACAGGCTTTTCCCCATGTTATCTGTCCTCCTCTTCTTTCCTTGTCTAAGGTATTAAACGTCTGGGCAAATATTTTTGACAGTTCGTTTAATGTAAACATTTGCAACGTTTAAATTAGAATGTCTAATATTACACGTCACGCATAGCCCTCCGCTCGCTACAGGGGCGCAATGAACAAAAACACCTATGGCATGCCCAAAATCAAGAAAAAAACTTTTTACGACTATAACCTCAAGAAAATGAAAAAGGGATTGAAACTAACCGTAAAAATCAACGCGAGCGAAGCCTCGGCTAATTCAAATTTCAAATTCAAAACATGCTTTATTGTCTAGAATACATTGTATTGTTGACAAAGCTTATTATAAATACCATGCAAAAGTGTAAAATGTGAGAAACATTAACTGGCAATTCAACAAAACACCCACATGGAATACAAACAGGAGAATATCACAAAATGGCATATAAGTAAAATAGTACTAAACAAGATTAACATCAGTAAAACAAAACATTTAGTGTGTACAGCCTTATCTACCGCAAAATATATCTGTTTTAACCCCAGGGTTGAAATAAAATATGAAATATTATACAAGTTAACATAAGAAATATAAAGAACGATAAAACAAAATAAACAAAACAAAAGACAAACAGCATATAAAAGTTAACTTACTAAAGCTAAAAAGTCACGATCCCGAAATAAAGTGCTCCAAAAAGAATTCAGAGACACTATAAAACGGTCGTCCAATGAGCAGCGACTTCAGTGCCCTTCTAAAATGACGCTCGCCTCGGATCTGCCTAATGCTCAAGGGAAGATGATTGAATATATCAAATCAAAAAAAAAATCAAAACATGCTTTAATGTCCAAAATACATGTGGTATTCATTGACAAAGCTGAACCATAACTATTTAAAAATAAAATACTTAATACTAAGGCAAGAGCAGAATCAGTGGAAACAAAAAAAAAATGAATCGCCCAAACAAAAAAAAGTGTCCTATGTTCTTTACTATCCTCATGAAAATATCTGTAGAAAATTTCATGATGATCGGAATAGTTTATGCGTGAAAGCGTAAGAAACAAACGAACACATTCGCATTTATAATTAATTAGTTAGGATTCTTTAATAATCCTTACTGGCAGCTTCGGAGTGGATTAATTCACTGTACAAATTCGACACGAAAATCTACAAAGCATATTCTTTTACCAGCTACTCATCTTGAACCGACATCCTTTGGTTTGGCAAAGTCAATAACCAAATTTTGCAAATTTTAGAAGAGGTCTATAAATGCTGCGTCACAAGTAGTGATGGGCGGAAACATGCCGAGTGATTCGATGGAATAATTCTAAGATAATAAACGACCGAGTTCCCGTTTATTATGATGGTGACATGACGGCGGAAGCCACGAATAGGAGCTAAAATTAAATTCTTCCAGAAATGCTAGGAAATGCTCTAACAGGAATGATAAACCTTCAAAAACCTAAATTGAGAATGACAAACGCGCTATAGATAGCCCTTATATGGTTCAATATTGTTTTAAACGTCTGGGCATCTGAATAATAATTTTTTATCGTCTAAAATCGGTTTAAAAACGATTTTAAATGGCAAAATTGTATAAAAATCTGAAAATTCGGACTATTTTGGGGCGAGAGTCGTGGCTTCCGACGAATTTGTCGTGGATTTTGAAGCGAAAATTCATTTTAAATTCAACCGTCCATTAAAAAACCCCATCTTTGCAAATTATAGGAGAGGGCCATGACTAAATATTGTTTTAAAAGTCTGGACTTCTGAGTAATATGTTTGACGGTTCGTTTAATTTAAAATATGCTTTTTTATCGTCTAAAATTCGTTAAAAACTGATTTTAAATGGCAAAATTGTATAAAATCCTTCACTGCCGTCCTGGATTAGCTTGCTCATCAATGCGACGGCTTATAATGTCATAATCGGTTTACACATTTCCGTCCCATTTGCCGAGATTTACCCTCATATCGCCACGTAAGATGTTTACACATCAAAAACTTTTTACAAACACAACCTTTAAAAAGACTTCCGCTTATATATTCTCGGTTGAGTGAAGACGTGTCGGGTATCGGCCCTTTCGTCTTAAGCTTCATATACATAGGTATACGATCAGTTAGGGGGGGGGGGGGGGGGGGGGCGTTGTGGGCGTTCGAGGACCGTTTTGATTCCCCGAGGAAGAATGGGATGTCCAGCTAGGTTTGTGAACGTCCAGCCGTAGTGTTCGAACCCTAAAACAAGCCGTCCATATACAAGTCGGAGCCTACAGGAGTACATACTCGACATACAGGAGGATCTAAATATAGTATCTCTGTCCATCAGGGTGTAACGAATCTGGAAGGGTCGCTCCAGCTCTAGCAGGGGCCTTTACTGGCTTAGTTGCTCACGCAAAGGCCAACAGCGAGTCTTACTACTACTACAACCATAACCTTTTAAAAAAAGACATGTCTTGTCGCTGGAATCGAACCTGACGGCCGCGCCGCGCCGTAGCAGAAAAGCACCTCTAATCATAAAGACATATCTATTTCATCTTCCCTTCCGTTAAGTTGGGCTTAAAGACATCTATTTATAAGAAATGTGTTTATAATGCTCAGGACTCATCAGGCAGATATTTCCAAAAAAAGGTTTGCTGGGATTCACTTAGCTGTGGTTACCAATGTTACCATATCGGGCATCGGAGCCGGTTTTGTTTTTCATATCGGATACCAGCTCCTAAATGACGCACCCATATGTCACGTATCCTCAAATATAGAATCATCATGTATATTGCATTTTGCATTGCCTTCCCCTTTTTGAATATATCAAGAAAGGATATATTTTCGAGTTTACTGCAACGTGCTTAAGGCCATCGCAGACACTTCGCATAACGCCGTAGCATAAGAGCATAAGGGCTTTCGACCAATACAGCCGATATATCAAACGCCATGTAACTTTAGCTTAAGAATTATCCTTAAGAATGAATAATTACGAAGGTTGTGCATGCGCGGCCAATTAAACACTCTTGTTTTAGTCATATGTCCGTTCGATATATCGACTGTGATTGGTCGAAACCCTTATGCTCGTATACTACGGTGTTATGGGAAGTGTCTGTGGAGGCCTTTACACCTTCTAGCCGCTCATATTTCCTGTTAGAATATGCCCAACCATGACCCCAAACTAACTAACTATTTACAATGGTTAGGTATTATAGGTTTTGATTTAAACCTCAATATAATGAAAGTAGAGGCTGTAAAGTAGTGGGTAGTTACACATTTGTCTAAAAAATGTTATTATTATCATAATATAAGCAGATGTATAAAAATTAAACTTACAGAGAGAGAGCGTGTTACGAATTTTCTCCACCGATCTCCATATATCGGTGATTTTCTCGGATTGAATATAATTAGATACGTCACTATCCGAACCATAGAGTAGAACATGACGTCATGTACATAACTAACCAAACCACTCTGGTTCCGGTAAGATCAAGGAAATGCCCTTAAAGAGGAAACGTGTTTTAGTTAGGTTAGGTTATAGTAGAAGTAGAGAAATATCACATATTTTTCTCATTTCTGTGGGTTTAAGTTAAGGGATTTACGGTTTATTTGTGTTTTTAAGTATAGGACTGTAGTCTATTGTAAATAATTTTAACTATTTGTCTAAAATGCAACATGACGACGTAAGTAAAATTTTATATACCTTGTGATTGAAATTGTTTACAAAACTGTTTTTCAGGTTGTATGGAGTATCATCAACAAATCATTTTGCTCATATAAGATAAAGTAAGTATGGTTTTATTGGTTTTTTTCAATTATTACCTTTTTCTGCCTATGCTAATATAATAAGTATTATTTAATATCAATTACATTTGTAGCACAAAAACCCAAAAACTTTGTCGCAATGAATATAACTTAACTGGATTGTGCAACCGATCATCATGTCCTCTAGCAAACAGTCAGTATGCTACAGTTAGAGAAGATAAAGGTATCATTTACCTTTATATGAAAACAGCGGAGAGGTAGGTAGCTTTTTTAATCGAAAACATCTACTAGACTAAAGTTATTGGTATATATCAAGAGCAGAGCTTGCTTGCTAATACAGGTAACTTTCAGTATTTTTTCGTTCCATATATTAAATACACTTGGATTTATTTCTTGATGGAAAACTAGATTGATGCAACAAACTCTGGTAATAACTCTTTTATTATGCACATGCATAATTCCTTACAACCAAGGGTTTTATTTGTCTATAACATATTTGGCTTCAAAAAAGTTTCTTAATTTGCATAGTAATATTTTGCTAATGCAAACTTTAGTTGTAAATCCAAATGCTTTTAGATCTGCTTTCCCTAAGAAACTCTGGGAAAAAGTGAAGCTTTCCAGAAACTTTGAAAAAGCTATACACCAGATAAATGAAAACCTTCTGTATTGGCCTGGATTCATCAAGTCTAAATGCAAACAAAGATTTGTAAAAATCACCCAGTATTTGATTCGAATGAGGAAACTAAAGCTCCGTAGACAGTAAGTACATCATCATAGCTTTTTTTTTAATATGATATAAGAGTTTTGGCATGTATGACTACATGCTATGTTTATTTACTATTGTTTTTCTTCTGCTTGAATAGTTCAGTGAAATATAGATTAAAGTTTTATTTTGTATGTTACAGTGTTTTTATATTTAAATTAGAATCAGAGCAGCCAAAGTTCTATAAATGATTACAGCTCCCAAAAACAGTTTATGCAACTAAATAGAGTTTATTACTTGTGTCCTATGGCAATCTGTAATGATACTGTAAATGTCCCAACCGTTTTTGTGGTTCGTCATTGATATACTTTTTACTGCAATTTAAAATTGTTTTATTTTTGCTTAATGCAATTAAGTAGTGTCAGTTCTACATTACTTAGGAGCCATATATAAATTTTCTCAGACCACACTTGGCTTGTATGCTATACTGCTAATTGCTTTTATGTAACAGTATGCTGTACTCTGCCCTTTACATACATCTAGTTATTTATTTTCAATCTGATATTTTTATATCACCTTAATTTCAGGAAATTGCTAGTTCCAATACAAAGAAATATTGAAAGGAGGGAAAAGAGGAGAGAAGAAAAGGCTCTTATTGCTGCTAGAATAGAAAAAGGCGTTGAAAAAACATTATTGGACAGGCTTAAGAAGGGAATAGTAAGTATAAACAATTTTTGTTTCTTAACATATTGACAGTAACACGTCAAGTGGCAGATATTTTATTTAACAAAATAGGCATGTTTTTTTTGCATAATAAAATGCATATAAAAAGTATAATTTATATAAACATTCTTTGTCAATATGAACATTTGTTCATGCAGAATGCAGTAATACTGTACTTGTACTACATTTACTTCTTACCATTTTCATACAAACATATTACATTCTGCTTTTAGTATCAAGACTTATATAACATTCCCAGAACTGCATTCGAGGAAGCAGAAGAAGAAAATGAAGTGGAAGATGAAGAAGAAGAAATAGAAGAGGAAAAGGAAGTTGAAATGGAAGGTGAAACAGAAGATGACAGACTTGAATATGTAGTTGCCGATTCTGATGAAGAAAGTGATATTGTAAGTTCAAATACGTATTTAATCTCTTTGTTTATTTATTTATTTCTGGATGGATATCATATCATTGATCTTTAAGCATGCTTGTCACTACGACAATATCTTCACATACTTTATTATTTAGACTTTGGAATTTGTTAAGAATTGAATTTGTCCAATTTTCAATGATGCATTTGTAAACTCTGCCTTGCTTATATAACAATTTAACTTCTCTGGTATGTTTAATAATATGTTGGGATTTATTTTATAAAGTAACTTTTTTAATGTGCCTAACATAAGGTGCTAAGGTGTATCTGTAATCAGAGGTGTCTCTGGTATTAATACAAAAGTTTGAATTTAATTACATTTAATTAATTGATGTTTGCATGTATTTCTATATTTGTTTAAGGAAAGCGAAAGTGGACAGCCAGAAAGTGTGGACCTAGATAGCAGTTTTGAAATGTCTGAGGGATCTGACATAGAGGTTTGTTTTTAAGGTCTTAGGTTCAAATATTTTTATTTTCCTTGATCTAATCAATGCATCTTTCCTTGGCATGACGTGTTGTCTAAAAACTACGAGTTCACTTAATTTGGAGAGAGCTCGATATCGAGGGTGTTAGCATCTCAGTTGCACGGAGGTGCGTGCTTTTTTTTAATAAACCAACTTTAGTATCTCCCTTTTTATTTTTTTTTAAGGATGCATTGGTACCTTCCACCTCAGCCGTTCGAAATAAGAAAGGCAATAAACCTGTGAAACCCTCAACTTCGTCTACAAAGGGCAAAAGGCCCAGAGTTGAGATAGAATATGAAGTTGAATCAGTGACAACGCCACAGAAAGTTTCAACTTATTGATGTGATAATGTAATTTGTAAAAAATAAATTATAATCCATACAAGAAATATTGTTTTTTTTTTTTAATAAATTCCATTTCAGAATGAAACACGACTGACAAACAGTTTCCTCGGTACCATCAAGATTAAGACCTCTTCTTCACTTATGCCCTTTCCTTTGAGAAGGTTTGTTATCATAACGGCAATTTTTGTTGCTACTATTGGCTTAGGTTAGTCAATATTCAACCAATATCTCCAGTCTGCTCCCTATGCTTTTTTGCCCTTGTATAATAGTCTGTAGCGATGTGTGTTTCTCACCTATCATCTGGCTCAGGTATTGCAACTTTCGAATTTTGGTGTCGCACTTTCCCCTTCTTTAGTCTCCTTAATTTAATTTAATTTATTTATTTACTTATTCAACAGTAATCCAATTACCAATTACAGAACAGGTCTAATAAAAATGTTAAACACTTTAGGACTACACACTAACAAGCAATGTAATAAAAGTCGACTACCAGTAATGGTGTCACACAAGACCCTTCTGAAATGATTAAAACTATCACAATTTTGTTGTATCCGGTTATACCTATCATACATTCGGAACAAGGGTGAGTTAATCCGAATGTTATTTTTAGGAGTAACTTGACAATAAAAAGCCCTGGAATTGCTTGTAGTGTACGAAGGCACATTACTTGATATTAAGGACAAAAGAGATGATCAATCTGTGAGTTCAATAATGTATATAGATATAATAAAGTATTTATATCCCTTCTATTTGATAGTGTTTGCATCTTGTACCGATCAAGTAATACATATTGGATATTGTTGTGTCGTACGAACCAGTTTCCCTATAGTACAAAAACCGTAGAAACCCATTCAAGGTACAGAAACTAACTCAACAACACAACTGTGACATTGATAAAAGGGGCTCCATGCAACTGAAGCGTATTCGAGAATACTGCGCACAAATGAAAAATACAACATCAATTGATATCATTCTCTAGTGTGTCGCACAACAAAACCATACATCCTAACTGCTCTACTGGCAACATCTGAAACATGTTTACTAAAAGTCAATTGACTATCAAACAATACTCCGAGATCCCTAAATGCACTCAATCTTGACAACACAGACCCATTAATACTATAGTCAGCCATGATAGGATCGAACTTTCTGGTGTATGTGACAACATTTCTCAATGTTAAAAAACAATAGTTATTTGTTTTACTATTGCTGCCTGATGGTAGTAGATTGACTGCCGCGGCTGATAGTTCAGCTAAGGCAGTCAATCTAATTGGCTGAGTTCATATATAATTTTTTCTCCGATTGTTTATAATGATATATATATATTGTATATTTGCAAATTATTACAAATCCCACAATCTTTTTATTTTTCCCGTAGTGATAAATTAAAACAAAATTTGATAGAAATCGCAATTGTTGGAACGGTTATTGGTTGCTATGGAAATGTATATGTCCATAATAATTATAGTTTGACAACTTATGTCAAACGTTTTATTCCCATGGAGACTAATCATTTTGCTGCCTAGGCAGGAAAGTACTTACTTTGCTGCCAAGGCAGGAAAAGTAATACTTTGCTGATTGATATGTGTCTGCAAAATTGATATTTGCTGTCAATCGGAGAAAAACGATTTTCCACCGACCAGTCATACAAACCATTAAGGTCATCTTGAAGCAACAAGGCGTACGTCATCCCGACTGGAAATGTCTAATTAAGTAAGTCTTCAAATCGCCTGCAAAGAGTAAGCTTGAAGAATGCTGCAAAAATAGAAGAGGTCCAAGGTTTGTTC
>MU192130.1:0-17833 GCA_016904865.1 Pissodes strobi
GTATAATCTCCACAGTTCTTTTTCCTCGCCAGTAGGATTCTGGTTTACCACTTTCCGTTTCTCATATTCGACGGTGCCACTAGCATCAAACCGTTCCATTAGGCACTGAAGGGATTGTCTGGTTGGTATGCGCCTATTGGGATACTTTGCTCCATAAAGCCTCACTGCCAGAAGACAACTTTTTCCGCCTCGCCAAGTATATAAATCATATCGATTAGTTAATTTTTAGGAAACTATATTGTAATCTACTAAAATGCATAAGCTATTAAACAAATATCACCCTGTGGAAAGTTTGAACTTGAACTTGGAGATTGTTATATAAACATTAAAGGCAAACTATAAACAACGCGAGCAATCAACGGGAGCGACTTTGAACCTTATGCATGCAATGATCATCACTTTGTTTTATATAAATACGCTACCGAATCCTCAGTTCGGGAGACTTAGTCTCACCTCCAGCTCCCAAGGTTAGCCATTTGACGACTGCCTTCTGGGTTCTATCCGCTCCTAGAGTTAGTCATACGACTGCTTTAGGTTCAATTCCTTTCCTACCAAACCTGGTACCGGTTAGCCATTTGACGACTGCTAGGACCAGGGGTTGCACAACCTCCATAGTAAAGTCTTGACAAGAAGTTTGTCAGAGTGTTCAGAAAGACAAGTGTCTAAATAGTCAGTTAAAAAGTTTAGTGAAAGCTCTTAGTGCTCTTAAATAAAACCCAGCTCTTAAGAAAAACTATAAATTATAAGACAGTAAACAAAGACCTATGAACAGTACCTCAAATCGAGAAAACATGCGCACCGTAGTAATCGGGTATAATAGAATCTCATTTTCTCTGACCAATAATTGTTGTTAAAGTTCTATCGTTAATACATTGTTATTGTTATAAACTAAACGTGCTTACTTTATCATCTCTTCTTACCCCACGTGACGCAAACCCGGTCTACCTCAGTTACCCCCCGGCACGCCAAACAAGGCGTGTCCTCACGAGTAGAACATTCGGTGGTAGATTAAAGGAAGCATTGAGACCCCGTCATTGTACTAATCGCGACGAGGCTCTTCTCTAAGAAGTTATTCTTTAAATAAACGAGCTACCCCTAAAAAGATACTCGTGACAATATGATTAATTTTAACTTTATTCGTCAGATAAAAAATTAAATTATTTTCAGTCACTTAAGTGTCACGTCAAAATTTAACAAAGACTTATTTGTTGTTTTGCCATGTTATAATGTTGCCATGAAAATAAAAGTAAAAATTAAATAAATCAAAATAAATCCCAATGTATTAAGAATAGGTATAGGACATACTTGTAAAATCTATCAGAAAGAACAATAATATATAGTGTGTCATTTAAAAAAATCGAGATTTTTCAATTTACAAAGGTTCGATACGAATTTGTCTATTTTGAACACCCTGTAACATATAACTCGAATCTTATTACATGTATCTTTTGGTTCATTCCTAAACAACATTCATGCTAAATATGAATGTTCTACCTTCAAAAACAATGGCGCTATTGTCATGTTTTTACACTGGTGAAAAGTAGATTTTTTTAGAAAAATTGGAATATTGAGAAAACTAATAGGTTTAGGTATATAACATTATTAATAAAAATTTTATAGAATCTTATACAGAAATCAAAAATAAAATAATAAATAGTATGTTCTACTTAAAAAAATATATGTTGTATCCGCCACACTTTTTTAAAGCACCCTGTATGTTTAAAAATATTTTTAAATTGTGCATCTCGACTTTCCCTACAACTTTCGTATTTAACATTTTTCTGTAGTTCCCAAAACCAATGAGTTATGGATTTTACTCTATCGTTGACTCACCATGTACATATAGAGTAAAACTGAACTTATAATGGGACAAAGTATTAGCCGAGAATAACAACCGCAGAGAAGCGACAATATAAATCCCGCCCAAAAATTTGGAGTGGGAGGTAATCCGGCCAACTGTCATCTCCACGTGCTTATCAGTTTAGCTTAGTCCGAGATTTGTTTACTACAGGCGTCGACGACAAAAATTTTGCGTGAACGCCAGTTTCATTTGGTTTGTTTGTGGGTTAATTAGTATTGAAGTGACTTCTATAGCGAGGAAAATCAGAAAAAATGAAACGCTTATCAAAGTGAAACGCCCTTCTAATTAAGCATGTTCCACTATATAGCTAGAGGTCTGAAATTTTCAGGACATGTAGCCGGGGTAAAATGAGGGTCCTGGACGAAAACTGGATCCCGCAACCCTCCCCCCCCCCCACGTTCGCCTATGAGAGGGGGAGAAGAAAAAACTAAAATAGTTAATTTCGGAAGAACGAGAAGGGTTACGGGGTCGAAATTTTTATGGTAGGCGCGCCTCATGCGGGGTTACATTTGAACTTATGGGGGGACGGGCTCCAATTTAAGGGGGATTTTGGGATAAAAGGATTTTTGCCGATATCTCTGCAACGGAGCCTCAAACCGAAAGTATGTCCCACTCCCATCAGTGGGGGGGGGGGGGGGGGGTGGTTAGTTATACCCCCACCTCCCCGGATACCCAAAAATTTTCTAAAAATCGGAAGAAATTTAAAAAGCGTAAACAATTGTTCGGAAAGTTAATACAAGTATTATAAAACGAATTAATATAAAAAAAAAGTTAGAGAAACGCGGTTTTCGGCAAAAAAAAGCGAAGGAGTTCAGTTACGTGATCGGAGATGGCAAAAAACGAGAAGAAAAAAATTATGGATTTTTTTTAAATGGGAAAAAAAACAAAAAAACGTAAAAAAATGTTCGGAAAGTTAATAAAAGTATTATCAAAGGAAAGAAGAAAAATAATAACAAAAAAACCTTAAAAGATTGTTCGGGAAGTTAATAAAAGTATTATAAAACTAAATAAGAAAAAACATAACTAAAAAAAGTGAAAAACTGTTCGGACAAAAAGAACTAATAAGAAAAAAAAGAGAAACGCGGTTTTCGGCGAAAAAAGTTGTTTTCTTTTAAAAAGGGTCGAAACCGGGGGCAAAAGTTGAGAAAAAAAAGCTTAAAAGAAGATAAAAACTCAATTCCCAATATCACTTTCACAAGTTTCACTTCAGTTATGTGCTTATAAAGGTTAGGCACATAATTTTATTTTAGCTATACTGGAACATGCTTAATTAAAGGGGCGTTTCACTTTGATAAGCGTTACATGTTTTCTGACTACCGTCGCTAAAGAAGTTTCAGTTCAAAAAAAAGTCGTGAGTAGCACAGTACACGTGATAGAAGCGGATACTTCTTTATTGAGTCTCAACTTATTTTACTTATTTGAGCCGGTTCCGATACGTTATAATCAATTTTAAAAAATTTGGTTAGTCGTCT
This sequence comes from Pissodes strobi, assembly GCA_016904865.1. Lineage (NCBI taxonomy): Eukaryota > Metazoa > Arthropoda > Insecta > Coleoptera > Curculionidae > Pissodes > Pissodes strobi. Next base: position 3,334 of record MU192130.1, read on the forward strand.
AATCAACTTTTAGTTAGTTTCACTTAGTCTTAACTTATTTTACTTATTTGAGCGGGTTCCGATACGTTATAATAAATTTTAATAGATTGGGTTAGTTTTGGTTAATCGTCGAATCAACTTTCGGTTTGTTTCACTTATTCTCAACTTATTTTAGTCATTTGAACCGGTTCCCATACGTTATAATCAATTTTAATAGATTTGGTTAGTTTGGGTTAGTCGTCCAATCAACGATACAAAAATTTCGTAAGGGGAGACGAAAACATAAACCATGTCGTGATGCGACCTTGAAAAATCACTCTCATGAAACCAAAGAAGTATTCACTTCAAAAAGGTTTGAACGAGACAAATCAGTACTCTGAGTTAAATCGTTAAATCCTAAAAGATAACTACTATTTATAATGCATTTCTAATAAAGTAAATAATAAACATGTAATTAATTACATGTTTTATAGGTGTATTGCATTTCTTTTCCCTTCATTACATTTCTCTCAGTGTATTAAACCGGTCATCTATCACATATTGCAAATTGAACTTGGTTCTCCAACTTCAAAGGTGCCGACGGCTTTTGTCGTTTCTCTGCGGTTGTTCTCGGGTATTAGGGCAATATGTGAAATCGCTCATCACTCTTTTTTTTAACACACGGCTAGATATTGTGTTGCCTCAAACTAATGCGATAGAAGGTGATTGAATAGTAAGAATTAATGCTGACTGAAACATTACATAATTACAATTATCAAGGCAATAGAGGTTCAAATGCAGTTTTACCGAAAATTTCATTTTATATACCACTCAAGAGTGAAGTCGAGGTTTTCACGCTGAATTTATAAGGTAAAAGCAATCGCCACCATGTTGACGAACTTAACATAAATATTATAGTATTTATATATAAGGCCTAACAGTTCTATCCCGCCTCTCTAAACTTGCAGGCATTTGAGATATGGTGGCGAAAATGTAAGAAAACTATATAAGAAATAAAAAATTGTTTGTACTCGGATGTTCAAAGTCGCAATTGAAATTTCCATTAAAACTTTGGAAGTATATTAGATTTAACTGTTTAACGATGTTTTGAACTACGCGACTTTCTTAAAGTAGAGATTACAGCTTTCTTCGATGATTTACTGCAAAATTTCAAACAAATATTAAATACAGGACAAACATAGTTTTAAAATTGGGCACCACTAGTTCCACTTCGCCATATTGAATATTTAAATGCCCTTCAAAATGTGACGACAGGAACATACTTAAAGGCTTTACAGATCATGGTGTAATTATTCCTTCAGTTAACTTGATTTAAATCTATAGGTGTATGCCAGATTTGATTTACTTACCTTATTTTGTGGATGGATCAAACTTACACCATGCTTGTTAATGGCAATAAGTAACATTTCAGGGTAATTTGGATCTGTCGTTTGTTTCACTTCAAAGAAGGCGGAACCAAACGTGGGCCATCGGTAGACGACTTTTAAAAATCCTATTTTGGCATCATCGGGTGACATACCGGCATCTTGATTGTAAGCCGCAACGATAGCACGCTTCCAGTCGTTTCCTGATTGGATTTTTACTAGATCAGCGGGGATAAGTTCTCTGAGCATTTGTCTAAAGTAAAATAATATTATTGTAATTGTACATCTTAAGATTTGTTTGTACAAAATATTGCCATACCTGACTCCCTCTTATAAATCATTACAATGATTTAAATTAGAAGAGTGGGGCAAAATTAACTCATAGCAGATATGCGAGACAAATATATGATCAAGTGTGGAATTTGACTTATTGAAACTAGGTTCTACTTTTTCAAATTTTATTGAAAAAAGAGAAGCGGCAATTGCCCTGACACGCCCCAGGTCTGATAGAAATAGACCCATATATTCAAGGTGTCAAATATTTCATAAGATGCCTTTAAATTTTAAAATAACCATTTTGAGATATTGCAATGCAAATATTTCTTGCTGAATATACTAAAAAATATCTTGGGCCATTAATTCACAATTAACGAATTAATTTCTAAAAACTTAGGTATATCTGTGTTATTTTCCATTAAAATTTTTGACATAACGAAATTAATCAGCATTTTTGTGAATTTGAAAATTGTACTTACGGTATTGCCTGCAACTCTTGCTTACTCTCTCCAAACCTAACTCTGTAAATTAATGCTGCCAACTTAATCGCCTCTTCTTTACTACTTTTATGGTACCCCCGTATTAACTTGGGTAATTCTTGATGGAAATGGAATATTAAGTCGGCATTTCTATCTTTGCCAGGGACAGTATTCGTCCACAACTTTTTCATAAAGAAAACCTGATATGAAAATTGCGGAGTGATGCCATCTCTCGACGGCCGTGCTTTCCTGATCCAATCCGTTAGGTGGCGTACAAAATCGAAAAAGAAATCACCTTCGGGAACGGATATAACCTGAAAACAATGGATATGACGTGTTAAATAACGACCAGGCGTCGATTAGCGCCAATTTTCTAACACTTAAAACATATCACAAGGAAATAACTAACCTTATCAGCTATCTTAACGAATAAACTAAATCCTTCACTCGACCTTAAACTTAATCGTTGACTAATATTTTGACAGAAATCTTTCGCTCTGGTACTTGAATCGACCTCAAAGGCTTCATCTGTGTCATCTGGGAAATATACTTTATGAAAAATTTGGGTAGTTTTGTGCTGAATCGCTTCCACCTCTACCTGATGAGGTGGATATTTTCTTTGTCCATTTCTAAGCGTTTTCTGTAGCCTTTGCAGAGAATCCTGTGAAATTGGATGTCTTCTGCTTCTTAGGAAAGCGGTTAGTTCCTTTAATAAACTTTGAGAGCATGTAAATAACCCTACAACAAAAAAATATTAACGTGTAATCGTATGATACGCTACTGAAGTGAAACTTCTGCCTTAACGAACGTTGCATTGAAGCACGCTCACCGCTCAACCAGACCCAATACTAACTCGACTATGTGGCGCTGCATAGCAACTCGCATGAAACGAACCTGCCCTAGCGTGAGTAAAGAAGTTTAACTTCAAAAACTTGATATAGTATAAAAAACCAATACAAAAACAAAAGATCTAAAAATACTTTCACTCAGGACCGGTTTCCATCAGGCTCATTACTGATGTTCATTACATTTTACTTCTATTGGTTGACTACAACCATGGAAGGAAAATCACATTGGCTCTCACAACAATTATTGAGGAAGGAAGGATGGAACAAAATTATCATTTATTAAATTCAAATAGTCATCATCATCAGCCTCCTCAAGTTTCTCGGTCCTGTGCCGTTGCAATCCAGTTGGTGTTGATCATTTTAAAATCATCCGTCCATCTGGTGGGTGGTCTTCCGAGATTTCGTTTGTTTGAGCATGGCCTCCAATCCAGAAGTTTTTTCGTCCATCTCTGATCTGTTTGTCGTGCTACATGACCGGCCCACCTCCATTTCGACTTTGAGATCTTTTCACTTATGTCTTCTACCTTTGTTCTTCTACGAATCTCCTCATTTCTTACTCTGTCTCTGAGTGATATCCCCAGCATAGATCCTTCCATCTTTCTTTGTGTGACACTCAATTTCCTTGTTGAAGCCTTAGTGAATGTTAGGGTTTCTGCCCCATATGTGAGGACCGGTAAGATACACGTGTTAGAAGTCTTCCTTTTTAGACTTATAGGAATTTTGTCCTTAAATATGTGTCTCAATTTGCCGTATGCTGACCATCCGAGGTTTATGCACGGCACATATAACAACCATCAATATCACATCTTCTTTTTTCACATCTGCGCAAGTTCGCGCGCAAGATATTCCTTGGTAGGAAATCCGTCAAACTGCCACCAGCGGCGTCGCATTTTTGTCGACTGGTTTATTTTACTTGCTATTGGAAACCATAGGCGTGTATTTGTCAAATAATTGACATAGGGAGAGACGAACGTTATTTATGATAATGCATAACTCAAAGAGTCATGGTGTTTGTGCAGTAAGAAGTTGTAGAAACCAGAGATATCCTTTCAAGAAGAGTTCTTTGAAATGGAGGTCGACCATGTTAAGAGTAAATATGAAAATATCATAGAAAATGTATCACTAGAACAGTACTTTGCACTGACCCACCATTTTAGTAAAGGCTCTACAGAACTTTCTAATTTTATGAACTTCCAAGTTAGTCAGTATAACATAATACGGAGTTATTCAATATGTTAAAAATGAAAATGAATGGTTTCAGGACCTACATAAATACTGTGTTTTGAGCATAGATAAAATGACCATTAAGTCGCATTTATTTTATAATCGGGTAACTGATCGTATGGTAAACCTGCTTTACATTCTTGCGTTTTAATGCTTAGAGGTATATGTGCTAGGTGCAAGCAACCTCTTGCTTTTTATTATTGTCATTCATCTTGTTCACCCCGGTCTCTGAAAAATATTGTAACTGAAGCTGTATAACATACGCATGCAGAAAGCAGTACTTTAAATTTACTTAATATTTTTGCTTTTATTATTTTATAACATTCATTTTACCTTTCCTATACCGCTTTTTCCTATTGAAAATGTTGAATTACAGTTCCCGCACCTAGCCGCAAATTCATTGTTTGGATCTGCCATCAACCAGCTATACGACTTTTCCCACTCGGTTTTATATATGAGCCCCTTATTTTGAAAGTGGTACAAGTCAAAAATGTTAGAAAATGGGATTAAGTCGTTAACGGTTATCTTAGTATCCAATATGTTTATTATGAAAACGGTTTAAGTCATTCCTTGACCTAGTCGCCCATAGATGGCGCCGGAAGTATGCATACTCAACGCTATAAAGCAGCTGTTTATTTTGAAAGTGAATAAGTCACATTTTCATAGTAAACAAAACCGAAACATGTGGAATGTTCCTCATTGTCTTAAGTGAAATAGTTATTTTTTTAATGTGTATTTACTTTAAAGTTCTATGCTATATTTAACAACATAAGTCATAACATACATTAATTGCTATAGGTAAGTAGATTGATACATTTTATTCATTAAAATAGGATTAGAGTTCATGTTTTTTAAAAATTATTTTAAGTGATTTTTTGGCAAAAATGGACCCAAAAATTGAGGATAAAAACATAAAACATATTCCTACCTCATCTACAGTTAATGAAGACCCTGGATCATCAACCAGTAAAGAAACTGAAATAGCAGCAAAGGGAGATTCATATTATGCACAAAATAAAGAACCTTCGTTCTTCGATCAATTATCTGATGATTCAGGTAAGTAAAAAACAGTTTGAACGTTAAAAATCTACGTTGAAATTCATTAGTCAAATTATATTTTTACTTAGTCATGTAGTACTCTTGGTACATTCTGCTTGTTTGAAAATATGCTCTGCACATGTTTTGTTTATCGCCTAGTTAATAAAGATATTATAAATAAATTTGCAGATGGCTTTATAAGAATCGTGATGTATATTATTACTTTCAGATAAGGATCCTAATTATTTTACAAAACGTCTTTAGATAATGCTGCTCCTTTTCTTATCTTGGACTTGAGTCCAAAACGTGGCCGCCCAAAAAACTACGACAATCTAACATTGACTATGCTGTACGAAAATCCAATACCAGAAACTGCGGCCAAGTACAAAGACGCATGATGGACTTACTACCGATCCACCATGAATACTTTCGAAGGTTAAGACAGATAACAACCAGTAGGCCAGATGAAGTTACCCCAGTGTCAGACGACGATGACGAGGATTTGTAAAATTTACCTTTTGTATGTTACTTAAATGTTTTTTTTTTTAAATAAACTTTATTCTAAACCGTAGGTAATCTAATGTTCTTAGCCTAATAAGAATTAATAATAAAAAAAGTTAACTAATTCCGTATTACTTTATTTTGAAAGTGGTATAAGTCAATTTAGTTTCAAAAACAAGTAGGCGAAAATAATTTTTTTCCCATATTATACTAGGACATAAAAACTCGCCCAAATGTTAATCTGAAACTAGCAAAAAAGAAAGAGATTAATTGACTTATATTTTTAGATACACATTTCAGGAAAACGCTAATTTACTCAAAATAATAGTAATGTTAGTTGTACCACTTTCAAAATAAGGGGGTCATATTTGAAGTTTTTTCTAAACTTTCCGCCTTTTGGGTGGCGTTACTGCTGTTTCAAGTTCTCTTTCCTTATTTAAAGTTGTATAATACATATTTAAAGCTCTTTCTTACTGATGTGGCGCAAATATAGTATTTGCGCACTGTATTTTTTCCTACCACTAAGCTCAAATATAGTAGAATACTATATATTATAGTACAGCTGGCAATCCTATTTGTGATTGTTATTGTATTAAAGTAACAATAAATTATAATTGTACATATACTTGTTTTATCTTTGGTCTTGGTTTAAAATTTATTATTTATTAGATATTATTTTTATATTTCCCTTTACAAAATATCCCTTAATATTATTAAAATAACAGTATACTTATTATCAGTGTTAATTAGTTACAAGCCCCCGTGTAATTAAAAACATAACTTGACTAGCAAAATTTGTGATTTAACAAAATTACAGTTAGTTGTGAAGTGAGTCATATCAAAGTACATAATAATAATTATTAAAAACTAGCGAATAATTTTTTTTGTCAGTATCATCATTTTCAAATTCCCGAAGTGAAATATTTCTACTTGCCTATTATACATATATTATATCTATATCCTGTACAACAGACATTAGCTAATTTACTCAAAATGTAAGAAAGTTTTCATCATGGCGTAATATGCTAAATAAATAAATATATTTCATAATCCATTGATATTTGAAATTTTATATTACGGCTCTGTTAAAGGAAAATCATAAACTTATATATATTTCAAATCCAGCCCTGACTTTTCCTACCCAACTGATATTAGCAAGGTCAAATTTAATTTTTCGCCTGACAGGTCGAGTAATATTGCTGGTTGTTATATGTGCCGTGGTTTATGCGCCTTAAAAGTTTGGTTGTCTCTGTTGATTTTTAATTTGTGTCCCAGATAGGTATACTTTTCTACATATTCTACTTGCGCTACCTCTATGCATATATTTCCTGCTGGTACTAGATTTATCATTGTCTTAGTTTTGGCATAGTTTATGACAGCATGTCTCGTGCTTCACTTAGATCATCCGCAATCAACACTATATCATCCGCGAATCGGAGATTATTTAGTTGTTCTCCATCTATTGTAATACCCTTGTTATCCCAATTTAGTCTTTTAAAACCGTATTCTAAAACCGCTGTGAATAGTTTTGGTGACAAAGTGTCTCCTTGTCATATCCCTCGTTTTATATATATTTTTTCCGTGGTTTCATGCAGTCTTACAAGCGCTGTTGCATGTTTATATATACCATATACAACTTGGGTGTACGTGTGATCTATTCTGCATTCTTTGAGAGCCTGGAGGATAGTATTTCCACTGTGTCAAACGCTTTTTGGAAGTCTACGAAAACTAGAACTAAAGGTCTATTATATTCTATTGTCTTCTCTATTAACGTTTTCAGGTCTTGAAGGTGGTCATTCGTCCCAAATCCTGTCCGGAACCCTGCCTGATCTCTTGGCTGGTATAGGTCGAATTTCGATTCCAGTCTGGTTGTTATTATGCGGGTATATATTTTGTAAATATGATTCAGTACGCTTATGGGTCTATAGTTGTCTAATCGAGTACTATCTCCTTTTTGTGTAATAGGATGGTAGTGGCATTGTTCCACTTTGAGGGTATCTCTTGATTTTGTAGACATAAATTAAACAGAGTCTGCATTTTCTCTATTAGTATATAACTATCCTGGTCTCCCATCCTTATTGCTTCAGTTACAACTTCGTCTTCGCCTGGGGCTTTGTTGTTTTTGGGCGCGATATATTTCTAACATAATGATGTCTGGGATGTCTTCTGATCCCTGGTTTTGCACTTTCCCTTGATTTAGTTGATTTCTATCTGGGTACCCCTTCTTTTTCGTACATAGCTCTTTGTAAAAATTCTCCACTATTTGTATTATTGTATCTCTATTTGATGTTACATTTCCATCATTGTCTTGGATATATAAATATTTCTTTTCTTCCATTGGCTACTTTGTTTCTTAGGACTTTCATGCTTTTATTTTCTTCAATGGTTTTTACCACATTGTCGTATTTGTATTTTCTTAAGTCTCTCCTCATTGATTTTGGTATTTCTTTATTAATATATTTTAGTCTCTGCCTGTCTGTATTTCAATCTACTCCACCTTCTGATTTTGTGTCGTGTATAGGACATTTTGTGTCCTGTTGTTAGTGTTTCCAGACACTCGCCATGTCTTCTGACCTCGCTTATTCCTACTATGTCCCACTTTATGTCTTCCAATTAGATTTCCATTTCTATAAGTTTTTCTTCAGACAGAAGTGTTCTTACATTATAGGATGCGACTTTTAGTGTAGTTTGTTTTATTTTTCTAGTAAAATTTTTGCCGTCGAGTGCAAAAATTCTGCTTCGGTATTGTGGATAAAGCTCAGTTTGGATGCTTAAGCTGGAAAGAGTAGTGGTCCAACGACATATGGAAATTACCAACAAGAGTGTTATAATAAACACACATATTATATGGTGGCTGTCTTAACATGATATTATTTTATAAGAACAATTGGATCTCTATTCGTGATTGATTGAAGCGGATCGTACTCTTGATTAAGTTGTTACTAGTAGAATTAGCATGATCCATCCAAAACGTGATATTCTGAAAATGGGGATCGAAATCACAGCTAGTTTCCTTTGCATATATAACAAAGACAAGACATGTAAGAAACACAAATCCAAAGCAGATTTATGGATACTTCATTGCTTCCCTAGTTTAAGAACATGAATGTTAAATCAAAGTATGGTGTCGAAATGACAGCCGAAGTCGATAAAAGTATTAACATCAGTCAGCAATCGAGGACTCTATTGTTGTACTGGAATACAACTGGATTTTCCCAAAGAGAAAAAGAGAGGGTCATGGATTTTATTTGGGAAAAGTTTGTTTGTAAACACCATTGATGCTAGGACCATTCTGAAGCACTTCGTATTCCGTTTTAGATCATCAGCATTGCATATTGGCTTAAGTGTGACCATGGCCGCAAATTTTAATGTAAATGGTAGCATACTATCATCATCCATGTTTCCCAGGTTGCAAGCAGAAATCTATCACTTCCATTTCGAGTTGAAATTGAATATAAGTGTAACATAACGTACCACATATCAAGATATGAAAGTGCAAATCATATTCTTTTAAGCTAAACCACTTGAGCTTTATGACTATATAGCTTGAATACCATTATATAATTTATAAAAATACCGTCGAGGAATAAAATATATATGAACTGAACGAAATTGGTATGGGTTATTAAGGTAACGAAATATGTAAAGCCAATGCAAGTATTTTATCTGAGGTAACCCCATATAAAAAATTTAATCGACGTTTGTATGGCCTCAAAAACTTGTCCGTTTAATGTTTTTGAAAAACTTTTTGTAGAAACTTAACAATGTAAGTATTTTATCGGGGATGATCCCATATAAAAAATTAAACGGATAACGCTGCAAGTTTTTGTAGAAACTCGAACGGTTAATAATTTTGAACAGGGGAACAGACAACAGAATTCTTATCTCGGCTGTCATATTTTTGGCACTTTAAAATGTATATTCTAGCCATACATTTACGCATGAGACTATAGAACAACATGGATTACACTTTAATATAATAGTATCTGACCGAAGCGAGTTTGGCTACTAAGACGAGCCCTAAAAAATCACTTTTATTTCTAATAATATATTCTATATTTCCTTCAAATGTTAGATTAAACTTAAAAATACTTAGTATTTTAAGTCACACGAGAGGATGTAAAAGGATTTTGCTGCCGCGCGGCGCCGGCGGCGCGGCAAGTTGTCATCGGTCTTTCTGATTTATTAATTGAAAATATTGTCGATATGCTAAAAAAATTTAGAGATATGTCACATATAACATGACATAATCGTCCAATGAATTAAAAAGCTTGTCATTTGAATGAATAAATCAGCGACATCAAAAGTAATTTTACTGCCACTGGAAATGGAACTTTTACCTCATCTATTTAGCAATGTGCCATATGGTATACAGACGGGGCAAGAACTGAACAGGTGACCGGAGCCGGAGTATTTCGGCCAGGAACCAAATTCTCCCAAGCAATGGGAAAATACGCGGACATATTCCAGGTGGAAATTAACGCCATAGGAAGATGTGTGCAGTTCAACATCAACAGAAACTATAGAAAGAAATTGTCATCTTGTCACACAGTCAAGCAGCCTCAAAACGCTGAGATCAATAAAAATCAGCTCCAGAATGGTATGGGAATGCCTAAATAGGCTAAATGAAGTAGGGCAAGAATAACAAATTACCCCTTCAATGGATACCAGAACACGCTGGGATAGAAGGCAATGAAAAAGCAGACCAATTGGCAAAAGTACGAGCACAAACTCCGCTTTTAGGACCGGAACCTTTCTGTGGGATAGGAACGCACACCTACAAGGAAGAATTCCGGAAAGAAGAGCGAATCAAATGGACCAGTCTATGGGAACGTCTTCCAGGATTAGGAAAATCAAAGATGTTTCTAGGGCCCCCTCATCCAGGAAGATCAAAACACCTTATAACACTGAGTAAGAACAATCTCCGCATCCTCACCGGCTTTCTTACGGGCCACTGCCGGTTGAGAAGGCACTTGGAGAGAATAAAAATGAAAAGGAGGACAGTTGCCGGTTCTGTGAGGAGGGGGAGGATACCTCGGAACACCTTCTCATGGAGTGCGAGGCGATCGCGAACAGGCGAATGGCTGCATCGTCGAACAGGAGGAACTTCCGTCCATAGAACCATCCATTCTACTTGCTTTTATCAAAGCACCATGAAAGGGGGACACAATAGATCTGTACCCATCGCAGTGTATTAACACGCCCCTAGATCAGCATTATAAGATCCTTTACACAAATAGCGCACTATATAAAAATCGGCCTTTCCCACTGGTCGATCCGCATGGCCCTCCGCTCGCTTCGCTCGCTACGGGGTCTCAAGAAAAGGAAACTAACCAGGTGCTAACCCAAGACATACCCAAAATCAAGAAAAAAAACTGTTTAGAAACATAATCTTTAAAAAAAAAATAAAAAAACGCAACGGGGTTCGAACCCGCGTTTTCTAGGTGAGACCCAACGATCTAAACCTCTACACCACAAGAGCTCTTGATATGAATCGATTGCATCACGCAGACATATCGTAATACGAGATGGATCGACCAATACCCGAGGTCGATTTTTACATAGTGCACTATTTGTGTAAAGGATCTTTAAATGCCCTAGATCATTCATTTAGTGAAACTAACAGTTGCGTTTTTCTGACGTTTGAAGAACACTTACCTATTTTTTAGTTAATGATGATTTTTGGGATTCTGGAAAGTATACTACCGTATCGCCCTCTCAAAATACACCATGAGTAGTCTTACGTTGGCTTCTAAAATATTCCCACTAGCGTCTACACCTTTTATTACTCTAATCCCATCCCCTTTACCTTACCTAGTTCAGTCTTTTACCTCATTTGTATGAGCAGTCTGCAGTATACTATTTTTTTTCAAATAGAGGTTGGAGATCTTAAATTATTTCGGTATTTCTTAAAATTTATTTAATTTAATAAAAATTAACAATAATAATACGGATAATTGTTTGTCAATTTTTACATATCAAGCATATTATGTTCAGTTTTGACCATTTCAGGTACACCTACTTAATCTTTTGATTCATGTAATCTAGGAAATATTCGGCGGTAAGCGCTATTTTTTCAGATAATCCATCTTAAAATGTTTAGGAATACTCCATTCGTTTTTGGGAATTCAAAGACGTTCCATACACTAAATACTTATATTTATAATATTTTAACTTTTGCAAAGGAAAATATACGGTTCGAAATGGTGAATTTGAATTCACCTAACTACATATATGCACTGCGTTGAGAAAGAAAGACGATGAACCCCTTTGAAATCGCAGAAAATTAAAGAAAATAAGACAACTCGGAGGAAGGAAAAATTAAATAGTTTCTAATCACTCACGCTAAACAAGCGATGAACATTTCTATCCATTTGTAAAGTTGTAATGAAATTATATTATTTGCAAGTTATTGATCACAGGCCACTTACTGTTAATAAATGATAAAAAGTTCCAAGGCAAGAATGTTAATAATCTTGAATAGCATTGGGAGTAATGGTTAAAATAGAAAATATGCTGGCAAATCTAATCTAACTGAAAAAAATCACTGACACTTACCGGTAGCCAGCCACATCAATTCCCATCCCCTTTCTTCTGACATCCTGTTTCTGTTATCTGTTAATTGCTTCATTATCTGACAATATATTTCATCTCTTAAAATTTCGTGCTTTAGTGGCCCATCGAAAATATGATCCGTATATTCATTTCCTAGTCTTGGTCTCTTTGACGGCAAATCTCCCATATATTTTAATATTGCACTAAACGCGAAACATGCCTCTTCTACAAAATAAGTTCATATTGAAAGTACGACTATTTTAAAGCTAATATCAAATTTAATCTAAAATTTCTATTAGTTTTTCCTATTTCGTCTTTCCTAAAATTAACAGTTTTTAAATAGGAAAGCAAGTGAGAAAATCTCTTCTACCAACTTTTATTTAGAAGCAAAATATAAGATTTGTTTAATATTAATTGAGGTAATAAGCTAAATGTAATACAGTGAATGCTATTTTTTTAAAATTTATTGATGCAGTTTCTTTCTGAAACATTTCATTCTTCAAAATGTTCAAATTAATTAAGGGAGCAGAGTTAAGGTTCTTGGACGCTGGCCTGTTTTTGTATAGATGGTTAAGAATATACACTAAAAACTGACATCTACTACATAATAATGTACCTGCTAACTCTTCTTTCATCAATAACTTCTTTAAAAGTGGTTGTTTGATGGGTTCTCGCGAATGCCTCCATAACTCATCTACACCACCTCTCCTACCGCCGCTTAATGTCAGAGCCTTCGAAACAGTTCTTTTCATAGGTGGTCGAAAATGATCAATGGCATACTCCGCTAAGTTATGAGGTTTATCTTTAGTTTCCACACCATTTATTGAGTGATGACTTAGCCGTCTCTGATGATCATTTACACCTGTATAAGATAAAAATAAGAAATTCTCTTGCCATAAACCATTAAGCTTTTATATTATTAAAGTGTTAATGTACAGGGTGTACCATTTTCGATGATATTAGGGGGTATCTAACTTGCGAGTAAAGATAGAGAGTTGTGGTTTTCGCAACACTGTGCTACATTTTTGTGAAAAGATCGATGGTATAATCAAAATTTTCATAGAGCTCTTCGTTTCTGAGATACAGGGCGAAATTGAAAATAATGCATTTTGGGACCCCCATCGTATCTCCGTTATTCTTTAACATATCGCAAAGCTAAAAACTAGCTCTTATACACTTTTTTACGTAGAATCCAGTGACGTAGTCAGCTGTAATTTTTTAGCTATAAATCAGTTTTATTTTCTTAAATGAAACACCTTGTATATTTTTCTTTCGTTTGAATGGTAATGTTACAAGCTTTACAAAAATATATAATACATATCATGTATTTTAAATAATAAGCATAAAAATCATAATTTCACAAAATGTATCTCTATACGGCACTCTTGATGAGTATAGTATAAGCATTATCTTTTAAACAACGGTATAAGTATTAATCGGCCTCGGCATAGATCATTAGAGCAATGGAATGATAATTTTTTATTGGCAAGACCTGTCACTTACAAAATTTATATTTTCTGTGTAATATTGTATTTTTTTACGATGGCTGAAATGAAAATTATCAATATTTTGAAAAATATGACATGTCAGTCTACTTTATATAGAGCAATGAAAACTCCCGTGAAGCTTCTCAGCTATATTTCAATACGTTTGTTTGAATATTTATTTACCTTTTAACTTATTTGGATTTGTTTTTTATTTAAGTATCATTTTAATTTATAGATATCCCGAAAGAAGCCAACTTGGTCATTTCATGTTTTCCAGAATAATGGAACGTTTATCCGGCCCCTACCAAAAACGTATAATAAGGAAAATCGCGGTAAGGACGTAGGTAACGTTACTTGTTCTACCAATTTTTTCTTTATTTCGGAAAACATAAAAGATCAGGTTGCCTTTTTCCGGGGCATTGCCTAAGCAATGCATCTATTGTAAAATAAATGTTTTTTACTTAAAACTGGCAACATTGCAAGCATAGTATACACTTTCAGTTACCCGTTAGAAGCAGGTGCATGAGTTCCGCGCTTTTGTGAGTGTTAAACAAACCCAGTTAAAACCCTATAAGATAGTATTTATTTTGCCAAAATTGTCAACTTTTAGAAGATCTGCTAAGGCTGTTCACCCATAATGTCCCCCCCCTTTAACTTTGTTAATTTCTAAGCTACAAAAAAAATTAAAAACAGAATTGTAGGGTTTTTTATGTAGTTTTTGCACACTTAAACAAAAAAACAAAAAATTG
>MU192130.1:17843-31174 GCA_016904865.1 Pissodes strobi
TTCAAGATACAAAATCACTACTCAAAGCAATGAGGTCGAATTGAGGAAACTCAATATTTTCACCTCAATGACTTCAAAAGCTAAACAAAAAGTTATATTCTTAGGTGGCTATTGCCATAAAAAAATAAAAGAACAAACAAAATAGCGAATTCAACTGTCAATAACTCTTAAAGTATTAGGAATAGGCATATAGTGTGTTACATTAAAAATCCTTAGAATTTTACGTAGAATCGAAAAATCGAATAAAAAATGGGGGCTAGATTTAAGAAAATGTTTCTTTTTGATCTACCCTGTATACTGTACAATTTTTTGTTTCTTCCTTTACGCGTGCAAAAACTACATTAAAAACCCTACAATTTTGTTTTTTAGTTTTTTTTGTAGCTTAAAAATTAACAAAGTTAAAGGGGGGGGGGGACATTATGGGTGAACACCCTGTACCACCAATAATACATAAAATAGAAACTTGAAAATGTTTTTTTTTGTGTAGCTTTTGAGGTTATAACCATTATAAAACGATGTTGCCAAAGTTATCAAAAAAAACTTGGGCACCAATTTTAATATAATGGCAATGTTACCCCATGTTTTTACATTGGCTTATCCAAATATTGATAGATTTTCTTTCAGGGTCAAAAGAAAATGCGAAGAAGCTACAAACGACCCATTGGTTCCCGGCGCTACAGGGATTATGCGGACGAAGCACTTGAAGAAGCCATTCACCAAGTTAGAAGAGGCAGGCTGAAAATATCAGAAGCTTCAAATAATTACAATATTCCTCGAAGAACTTTACGAAATAAAATTAAAAATAAGCATCAACAAAACTACTTTCTGAGTCTTTTGAAAGAAGCCTTGTAGATGTAATTGTGGCATGTGCAGAATTTGGAAGTTCTTTAACTATGCTGGAACTAAGGTTTATTGTTAAAAGTCATTTGGATAAGGAAGGAACAAGAATCAGGAAATTCAAAAATAATTTGCCTGGAGTGTAATATGCACCTTTCGAAGAGGGACGAAGTATCCGTGGAGAGTAATCAACTCCACGAAAACAGCTATATCAATAATGTTTGCAGTGACATCTGGAGAACTTTTACCTCCCTACACGGTCTACAAAGCCGAGCGAATTTATGCGTCGCGCCCCGGCGGCGCAAGATATAATCGGACAAAATCCGGGTGGTTTGACAGTGCTAGTTTTCAGGATTGGTTTAATAAAGTGGTGCTTCCCTGGGCAAAAAAATTGAAGGTCCCAAGTCCTGATTGGTGACAATTTATCGTCTCATATCAACATTGAAGTTTTAGAGGAATGTCAAAGGGCTAATATAAGGTTCGTGTTTCTTCTGTCAAATTCGACGCACCTCACACAGCCCTTAGACGTCAGTTTTTTCAAAAATTGAGGACACTATTCTACAAATAGGAGACACAGTTGTCAATTACCTCAAAGAAATGAGAACTCCGGCAGAACCCAAGGAAATTAAAAGGAAGAAAATGGTTCATGTTGAACCAGGAAAATCAGTATGTTTTTAAGATATGGCAAATATCGCTAATAATGTGGAAATGCGGGAAAGTGTGGAGGATGCCATCGAAGATTATCAAGATGATGACGCATGAAGAACTCAGGAGAATGATAAAACTTTCGATGAGCCTGACTTGCCTCAGTTTATGAATTTTGAAAACCAAGAGAATATTGGAAATAGTAATAGCACTCAAACCATCGACAATGAAGAACCCATAAATGAAGGAGATTTCGTGATTGTTGCTTTTAAGACTCAAAAAAGTACTCCCCATTATATTGGCAAAATTCTTAGAAAAGATGAAGATGATTTTTTTGAGGTAAAATTATTTAGAAAGAGAAATTCAGATTTCCTAACGAAGAGGATATATCTCACGTTCGCAAAATTGGAATCGTCAAAGTTTTGTAGCAACCGGGGTGTCCTTCTTCCTCGAGAGATTTATTCAATTTCGAAGATGATTTGACAAATTTTAAATTTAACTAGGATGGTTTCTGTAACAATAATACTAGTGATTAGATAGGTTACCAAAGTTTTAACCAAAAAAAAAAAAATTGTTTCAGTTAGCGTTATGTTTTGTGTTTAATTTTGCAGAATTATTAGTGTCTAAAATAAAGGTAACTTTTTATTTTTCAAGATATTTTTGTGATTTTTTTACGAAAATGTTGGAAATTTCACGCTAGAGCAAAATTTGACCAAAACTGGTATAACTTTGTCTTCTTAAGCCAGTTATATGGCATGGCAATGTTACCCCAATCCTGGGATAACTTTGCCAACTTTTAGGCAAAAAAAAATATAATCCATTATTATAGGGCATTGAAAAATTAACTGATTATGGAAAACATTCCTAAATTTGACATACGTTATACATCAGGTACTACAGCTAAAGTATTTTATGCTATCAATGAAAAAACCCCAAAAGTTGGCAGTCACCTCAGTTTACGGTACTTAAATAAAAAATAAATCCAAATAAGTCAAAATGTAAATAAATATTTAAACTAACTTACTGAAATATAGCTGAGACACGGCACATATAACAACCAGTAATATCGCATCTTCTTTTTTCACATCTGCGCAAGTCCGCGCGCAAGATATTCCTTGGTAGGAAATCCGTCAAACTGCCACCAGCGGCGTCACATTTTTACGACTGGTTTATTTTACTTGCTATTGGAAGCCATAGTCGTGTATTTGTCAAATAATTGACATAGTGAGAGACGAACGTTATTTACGATAATGTATAACTCAAAGAGTCATGGTGTTTGTGCAGTAAGAAGTTGTAGAAACTAGAGAAATTCTTCCAAGAAGTTTCTTTAGATTTCCGGCTGATACAACAAGGTATGTGTAGTACAGTGTTGCCGTTAAATTCTACAGTTTGAATTTAGGGCGTGTTCTGACTTACTCGATTTCCAGCACCAGATTTAAAGCTCTTTCTTACTGATTTGGCGCAAATATAGTATTTTGGCTTATTATATTACTATATAGCCCCCGTGTAATTAAAAATATAACTTGACATAATTGGCATAATTTGTGATTTAAAAAGTTACAGTTAGTTGTGAAGTGAGTCATATCAAAGTAATAATAATTAATAAAAACTAGCGAATATTTTTTTTAGCCAGTGTCATCATTTTAATTTTATATTACGGCTCTGTCAAAGGAAAATCATAAACTTATATATATTTCAAATCCAGCCCTGACTTTTCCTACCCAACTGACATTAGCAAGGTCAAATTTAATTTTTTGCCTGACATGTCGAATAATATTGCTGGTTGTTATATGTGCCGTGGCTGAGAAGCTTCACGGAAGTTTTCATTGCTCTATATAAAGCAGACTAATACGTCATATTTTTCAAAATATTGATAATTTTCATTTTCAGCCATCGTAAAATATACAATATTACACAGAAAATATAAATTTTGCCACTGACAGGTCTTGCCAATAAAAGATGACCAGTGCATTGTTCTAATAATCTCGGCCTACTAATACTTGTAACGTTGTTTAAAAGACAGTTATACTATACTCATCGAGAGTGTCGTATAGACACATTTTGTGAAATCATGAAATTTAGGCTTATTATTTAAAACACATATAATGTGTTATATATTTTTATAAAGCTTATACAATTGCCAATCAAATGAAAGAAAAATATACAGGGTGTTCCATTTAAAAAAAATACAAGTTTCATTTATAGCTCACAGCAAAAATCTGATTACGCCACTGGATTCTACGAAAAAAACTGTATGAGATCGATTTTTTACCTTTGCTAGATGTTAAAGGATAACGGAGATACCACGGGGGTCCTAAAATGCAATATTTTCAAGTTCGCCCTGTATCTCAGAAACGAAGCGGGCTTGAAAACTTTGTCTATACCATCATTATTTTCACAAAAAAGTAGCACAGTATTGCGAAAACCGCAACTGTCTATCTTTACTCATAATATCATCGAAAATGGGTACAGGGTACACTGAAAGCATTTATGTTGAAATTATCCGAGAAATATTTGACATCTTTTATGTCATATTTATGGGTGGTGACATACCGTTTTCTTGACAAATTTCTATAACGGTCTAATAATTCTTGTAATTTACTGGATTGTTACTTCAAGAAATTTTGTCTAAATATCTTTGAATCATATGCATTTCGCGCCCCATTTGCTAAATTTGAGCTGTTGTTTCCGAATATGTTCTTTTAAGTAAGCAAATATTTAACCAAAACGTTTTCTTATAATTTTACGAGTTTTCTTCAAACGAAACAATATATGTTCTATAAAAACTCCATTTACAATCAGTAACAAATGTTTGTTGATATTCAACTGCATACTTTATTCGGAATAATTACTTTCTGGCGAATATGATTGGAGCGGGAAAATGTAACCAATGAAAATAAAGTTTAAATGAGGTATCATTCGACGTTCTATCTGTTTCCATTTAAAATTACTGAGTTACTCTGGGTATTTATGACATAATCATCATATTCCACTAAAATTACGGTAGTTCCCTTGAATTTTCAAGAGACATTCGATAATTTTCATCGACACTCGATATATGCAAGTGTAAGTCAAATTTGAACCGAGATGTGTTACAGTAAGAGTGGGAACAAAAGCTGCACCACCCGAAATTAAAATGATACACTGAAAATGCAATTTTAAACAAAAGAAGCATAATAAACTTTACCTTCAACGGAAAACAGTTGCAAAATGTCAGCTGGAGGCTTACTCATGCAAGGCAAAACATAAACCGTTTCAGCTGGAAAATCTCCTTTTTCTTGAGTTCGCTCACATCTAAAACGAAGCACAAAAACATGCCAAAAGCAAAATTATAATAAACCAAAGTGACCAAATCTATTTAATATCACAAAAATAATATCACAAAACACTGAAACAATTGTACATAAAATAATATCATATAATTTTACCTGCCAACACACCATCCAGAATTGAGTACCGTCTCGCCAGTGCTGTCTTCTTCTAATACAATTAAGTCACCTTTTTGAAATGTCAAAAAACTAGAACCTTCACCAGGTGCTTTATAATCCTGAAGAGCAATAACGTATTTGGATCTCTTTTTGAGGCCCTCTAAAAAAGAATTTACATTGTTGAAACGGCAAGCTACTGTATAAATAAATACTGCACCAAACACGTAGAAAGTGCCTTAAATTTCGGGCCTAATAAGTTTGGTAGAAATATTTGGCCATACCAATTAGAATATTTCATAAGCAGCTCCACCACTCCCTTAAAATATTACTCCTAATATTTTGGCCGAGATTTAAATAACTGTAGCAATATTAGTGTCCTCAATAATTTAATGTATGTAAAGTTGTGGGTATAGGGCTTATAACAAAAACTTCCTTATTCGAAATTTGCCGACGTTTCGACCATTTATTGCGGTCTTTTTCAAGGCTACAATAGGAAAAAACTGTACTACAATTTGGCATAACCTGTGCTTACAATTATTTTTTTTTCTTTCAGTTACTATTTTCATTCAAACAGACTGATAATTTTAAGTACAAATAAATTTGAACAGACATTTTCATTAAAAAGCCAAAATAAATTTACACAGAGATCATTATTATAACAAAAACTTCCTTATTTGAAATTTGTCGACGTTTCGACCATTTATTGCTGTCTTTCAAGGCTACAATAGGAAAAAACTGTACTACAATTTGGCATAACCTGTGCTTACAGTTGTTTTTTTTTCTTTTTCTTTTAGTTACTATTTTCATTCAAACAGACTGATAATTTTAAGTACAAATTAATTTGAACAGACATTTTCATTAAAAAGCCAAAATAAATTTATCATTATGGCACGACACTATGTACTTATTAAAATAAACAACGAAGTTAAACAAAAAAACCAACATAAGACGAAATTTAAAAAAAATAAAAAAATTATGTACCAAAACAAAAACCGCTTAAAACATCCACAATTTATAATAAATCATCCTGGTTTTCACTACAAAATTCAACCCTCAAAAAGTAACCCATTTTTTAATATTTATTATTACTATTATTAGTATTTGTATTTATTAGGCAGAAGACAGCTTTGGACCACACAAATAAAACCTACCTTTTTCTTCAGCAGAAGTTTTCTAGGGTCATTAAAAATTTTGGCGGTGTTATCCAAAAAAACATAATATGGAAAATATAATTGTGTGCACTAATACAACATTAAAAACCATCAAAAACAAGCACAACCAATTAAAATAATAGTCAACCAAACTAGTGCGTTGTACAGCAGTGACTAAAGAACCCAGGGCCTTACGCATATCTCCACAGTGATAGGATGTTTTTTACCATTGAGTTATTATGGTTTTTTTAATTTGGTTTATTTATTTTCGATTTGTAAATATTAAGTACATGCGCATATTGCGTACTGAGGCCCCGCGTATCTGCTCTCCAATTTACTGAGTTGTTAAGGGTTATATAAAGCATTTAACTTATATTTCTCTTGGAATAATTCATTTCTCGATCCAAAATAGCCACCTTGAAAAAATCAAAATTATGATGTGTCGCAAAATGATGTTGGGAAAGTGCTGATTTTTCTTTTTTATCTATATTAATTGCCCTACAATCCTATTTATGTTGGTATGTTCAACTCTTCAAATATTGTCTAGTTTGGCCGATATAACATTTTTCACAGTGTATGCACGGAACCTTATACACCAAACATGAATATAGGTCTCTGGGTGTTGGGTCTTTTAAGGGTGTAAATAGGGAACCAACCACTTTCAGGTCATAAAATCTAGCTTACAGTTTGGGTTCTTTGTAATTATTAGTTTTTCTATTTCTTTAGATAATTTAGGTAAATATGGAAATTTAAAGTATTTAATAGCAGTATTTTTATCTTTTTTTATATTGATTAAATATTCTATTGATAAAAGAAGAAGGGTAATTCTTTTTCTTAATAACATTTTTATAATGATTTTATTATTCTTGCAAAATTGAGGGCTGCTTAAATTATTAGATCTATATAGAAGGTTTTTTATTATGGCAATTTTCTGGCTAGTTGCGTGGGATGACAAGTAGTTGATTACTCTTCCTGACGCTGTTGGTTTAATATACCAGTTGGTAGAGATACTTCCGTCCGCGTTATGAATAACTAACGTGTCAAGAAAAGCATTTTTCCCCCAGATTCTTTTTCCATTGTAAACTTTATTTTATGATGAAAAGCATTAAACATAGTCAGCAGTCTTATTTTATCAATAGAATATTTAATCAATATAAAAATAACATAAAAAAGGATAAAAATGCTACTATTAAATACTTTAAATTTCCATATTTACCTAAATTATATAAAGAAATAGAAAAAGTAATAATTACAAAGAACCCAAACTGTAAGCTAGCATTTTATAACCTGAAAGTGGTTGGTTCCTTATTTACACCCTTAAAAGACCCAACACCCAGAGACCTATGTTCATGTTTGGTGTATAAGGTTCCGTGCGTACACTGTGAAAAATGTTATATCGGCCAAACTAGACAATATTTGAAGAGTCGAATATACCAACATAAATACGATTGTAGGGCAATTAATATAGATAAAAAGGAAAAACAGCGCTTTCCCAACATCATTTTGCGACACATCATAATTTAAATTTTTCCAAGGTGTATATAAGTGAAATCATTTGAGGAGCAACTTTTCAAAACGTATTATGTCCATCAGAAGTTTTTTTTCACAAGCGACGAAAAACGAACATTTTTTGTTTCCGTTCATTTTAAACCTGCATAGTAAGCTATTTCCATAGATATTGGTCGAAACTTCCAATAATAGTTTTTATTGAAATCAGAACTATTGGAGATTGTAAGAAAAAATTAATAATTAGTTGGACTTAATGCGTTTCGATCCATCACTGTGTATATAATGCGTTTTGATTTGGCCGATATTGGACATAATGCTCTATGTTGTAAACTAATGTAAACATGTAGGATAGAATAAAAAGGATAAAACCCAACTGAACGGTTTTTTCACTTACTAGAAAATAAAGCACGTAAAACCAAGGTTCATAAAAAGACTTTACTGGAAATACAACATAACAGTGCTTTCAAAAAAAAATTCAAAATTATGAATTAAAATTAAATATGGTCAACTTGGTCTTCGAAGCATTTGCAGACGTCTTCTGCGTCGACATCGTTTTGAGCTGCTTCTGGAATTATTTGTGGTGCAACATTTAAAAACTGTCTTTTCCTGGAGATCCTGTATGGCGGCAAGAAGAATGGAAATTAACAAGCAAGGGGTCATTGTCTTTAGATCTAAAAATAAAATAGGCTATTGTTAAGTGCTGATTACAAAAAAAAACAATAGCTATTTTCACAGACGGAAACTGAACTGATTCGGAACGCTAAGGCAAGATCAAAATATCGACAAACCAAAGCCACTTTTTTTAGTGTGATTACTCCCTCATTCACTACTCATCAGTTCAGTTCGGGATCGCCTATACTTGATGATGATAAAAATAAACAAACACGTATACTACTTTCCTTTTTCGGTATTCCAGTTCTCGTTTAGTATTTTGTCGCAACTTTTTTCTCGGTCCTTGGCTATTTTCTCCTACAGACACTCTGATTAAGATTTTCCATCATAACAACAAGCTATTAACTTTTAATGCAAGTTAATAAAACATAAACACGTTAACACGTCTACTAAAAACGACCGAATTTAAAATCAGGTGATTTGCACGATATCAAGTCAATTTGCTGCCTCCTATTGGCCAAGTATCGTAATGCGTTTTGATGTGTCAACTATTGCGGATATAATGCGTTTCGATGTGAACATCATACTTTGAACTCAAATTAGATAGGCATATAACGCTATTTGATTTGTTCTAAGTTTAAAGGCGTATAGAAGAGGTAAATGTAAATCCAAAACCGCAACAAACTGAATTTTGTCCTCGAGTGGACATAATGCGTTTTGATAAGTTGCTCCTCATTTATATGATTTATATAACCCTTAACAACACGGTAAATTGCAGAACAGTACGCAATATGCACATGTACTTAATATTTACAAATCGAAAATAAATAAACCAAATTAAAAAAAAAACAATAACCCAATGGTAAAAAGCATCCTATCACTGTGGAAAAATGCGGAAGGCCCTGGCTTCTTTAGTTACTGCTGTACAACGCACTAGTTTGGTTGACAATTATTTTAATTGGTTGTGTTTGTTTTTGATGGTTTTTAATGTTGTAATTGTGCACAAAATTATATTTTCCATATTATGTTTCTTTGGATAAGAACGTCAAAATGTTTAATGATCATAGAAAACTTCTGCTGAAGAAAAAGATAGGTTTTATATGTGTGGTCCAACCGAAAAAGCTGTCTTCTGCCTAATAAATACAAATACCTATATATAATAATAATAAAAAATATTTAAAAAATGGGTTACTTTTTGAGGGCTGAATTTTGTAGTGGAAACCAGGATGGTTTATTATAAATTGTGGATGTTTTACTTGTTTTAAGCGGTTTTTGTTTTTGTTTTGGTATATGTGTTTTAAATTTCGTCTTATTTTGGTTTTTTGTTTAACTTCGTTGTTTATTTTAATAAGTAGTGCCGTGCCATAATGATCTCTGTTTAAATTTATTTTGGCTTTTTAATAAAAATGTCTGTTCAAATTAATTTGTACTTAAAATTATCAGTCTGTTTGAATGAAAATAGTAACTGAAAGAAAAAGTAAAAATATATATTGTAAGCACAGGTTATGCCAGTTTTTCCTATTGTAGCCTTGAAAAAGACCGCAATAAATGGCCGAAACGTCGGCAAATTTCAAATAAGGAAGTTTTTGTTATAAGTTTTTGTTATAAGTCCTATACCCACAACTTTACATACATTTAAATAACTTTTGCGTTCTTTAACAAAAAAGGAAAGGGTTATTAGGTACATTTAGACGGACGTAATATTGTGCAAAAGAGGAACGCTTTGCAACAATTTTCCTTGTATGCCATCGAGGTTATGAACCAGTATGCCACAATATTCGGCACAAATGTTATTTTTTGAAGTGAACCGATAAAAGAGTTAAAATCACACTCAGTCATGGCAGTTTAATCACTACGAAATCTTAGCCTTTTCTCGTTTAGCCTTGGGCATTCTATGATGCCATTTTGGATACAAAATTATAGCACAGAATAATAGATTTATCCAGTCACAAGAGCCTGGAGCTCATCAAGACATATGTAGGAAATGTAGGAATAATAGCCGGTGAATATTTGGCGATTCTTAGTGATATGTCCCGAGCTATCCCGAGATACTCTCCTCCCCACTCATATTCGTCATCTCCTGGCCCTCTAGGTGCATTAATAAATGAAGCAAGAAATATAACAAGTGAATATAAATATTCTATGTGATTTGTTAAACAATAGCATCAGTGCAAAGTACAAGTGTCTATATTGACAAAAAGTCAGACTCCAAGAGAAGGAATTTTCTGTCAATATACCGACTTGCACGAATGCTATAGCTGAACTGCAAAAAAATTAGGAACAGATTTGCTAAAATTTAACCAAGTTGTATTTAACTAGAGACCTAGACTATACTTGCTACTTGCTCTGTAATTTACTGTCTTGGCAATATTGGACTCATTAGATCTGCTTTGTCCGGTATGTCGTTGATTTTGTCGACTATTTTATACGGAATTTTAGTATCAAAATGTTTTGCTTTTTCCCTACAATATTACCACATCCTCTCTCATCACAGATTCACGCTGACAATGAATTTAAAGGTTTGGAAAATAAGTGTGATTTTGCTTAGCTGGCTACGAAAAAAAATTATTCCATCTTAAGTGGAGCAAACATTTTATATAATTTTAAATAGTATCAATTTAATTAAAATCTTGGTCATAATCACTTTAGGTCTCTATCTATCTATCTACATCTATCTGATGACCATATCCTATATGGATATATTACCCTACAAGGATATTGGTCTGACATAGCGGTGATGATATTACCTACTCGGAGTCTGAACAATATTCAAAAAGGACATGAATTGGATGGGCCGTCAACATGAGAGCGGGAGGTCGGCCAGTATTACTGAGCTGTGTGCTGAGCACCTCGTTCCTGATGTGGGAATACAAGAGAGTAGGGCATTTCCGATGAGTACAATAAGCCTTAAAAACCAGAGTGTAGAGAGGCAAATGATGGAAAAAAACATATGAGCAGAAATCAATGATCAAATGCTATGCACCATTTGGAAGATATGCCCTTTATTACCAGATTATGAAGATATGAATAATACGAACGCACAATTGCAGTACACTAACTTTAATTTCCTTAAAAAATAAATAAAGGCTCTACAATTATCTTACCTAAGAAGTAAACAACCAAATCCCTTATATCTTCAGCGTTAGGACTCTGAAAAGTAAACTCTTCTCCTCTAACCGTGTTCAGGCTAAAAGTTTGCGTGAATACTTTATTAGTTTTTTGACTAGAAACCATGGTAATTTCAGGGAAGGACAGTTCTAACAGCACTTGCTCCTGATCATCAACCACATAAACCCCAGTCCAATTGACGGCAATAATGACGTCGTTCTTTGGCAAGTTGGGTCCTGAATTCCTATAT
Source organism: Pissodes strobi (assembly GCA_016904865.1). Taxonomy (NCBI): domain Eukaryota; kingdom Metazoa; phylum Arthropoda; class Insecta; order Coleoptera; family Curculionidae; genus Pissodes; species Pissodes strobi. Next base: position 29,384 of record MU192130.1, read on the forward strand.
GCTTCATAAAATCTTGAAAACAATAATGGCCACTTGAATTTAGCATAGCTAACAACATCTTCCTTGACTCGTAGCGTGTTAACTTTTTCCTTAATATAATAACTTTTCTTGTAAGCTTGGACTACTAGAGCGGCCCATCTATCTACAGCTTTATCAACGCCTGTCAGACAGTAGTCTGGTATATAGTTAGGTAACAATGTTAATAATCGTTCAACGTTCATGTCAGTGTTGTATTCGATATAATATTGCTGAGCGGCTATCATAGCCAAGTCTTCTTCTTTGTCGCATCTGAAAAGGGCAATAAATATTTGTCAAAAACAAATTGTAATTTTTTTTTGTAAACCTACTTGTCTTTTCTACTTCTTCATTTTTCGGGTATAAGTATGTCAAAGAACAAAACACATCGGTAAAATTTAGTTCTAATTGCAGGATTTTATGTCTTGTAATAACGTGAGTAGAATTTTTCTAAAATACTGCCAAGTGTTCCAAATATGATTCCGGTATTTTCAGATATTTAATAAAATCGGGTTTTAGACATTTTTCATATGATTGATATAAACGAATGCGAAGAAATTAAGTCATTTAGGGGTATGTATATGACATGTAGGCAAAATCGATTTTAAACATAATTGCCTGAAGGCATCACACCTAAAAAGTCGACGAATGAAAAATACACCAAATAGTCTATCTATTCAATTACATGGCATTGATAACCAAAATGTAAATTAAATAAAAAAATCTAACAATTTTCAGCTAATTGAAAATTCTAATTATACTGTTGTAAAATAGATTTTTATGTAAAACACATCTGTATCTGTGTCGACCATTAGATACCTATTTTAAACTCATCACTTAAACTAAATTAACGCTAGTCGTGGAAATACACTGCGAAGGCTTGGATTAAATTCGTAGTCTAAAAATCTTACAGATAATGCTCCACGTTTCTTGCATTTATGCGGTTTAAATTATTACTAATAATTTGGTATTCGGTATCGTAGTACAAGTACGAAATTCTGCAGTTTTTGAATATACGTAACTTTGAGATCGAATTGCCGAAATCCGATAAATATGTAAAGTGTTATCTACACAGGAGGTTGCAACGTTAAAATAATTTTGCTAACCTTAATGAGTTCTTAATATAACACCCGATCATAATCCAATGGTAGCTGCAATTCATGTAAAACTGAAAAAACTCGTTCGGAAAACAACTAAGGACCATAGAAGACTGAAGGACAATGTAGTGTACAAAAATGCTGAGAAGAACATAAACGACAAATTAAACGAACTAAGACACAACGATAATTATAATTTCACTATACCTACAGGGTGCTACAAATTCGAGTGCATGCATGGTGATCTCTGAAACCGTAAGAGATACGAAGTCGGCTAAGTTAAGGCAAAGTTGTGCAATTTGATGCCCAACAAGATGCAAATTTGAAAAATTCCGAATAGTGTCGGAGATATTCGTAAAAATCCGAAAATCAGCTATTTTACGCGTATAATACGCACCCAAGGCAATTTCCACCATCTCTGTCATACGGCTGCATCGACCTGAAGATGATCCATACAGATCGAAACGCGTCGTCGATTTTGCCGACAGAGATGGTGGAAATTGCTTATGGTTCACACACTTTGGCTTTCCATAATTTTGGAGACCTTAGTAGTGAATTGAACTCGCATCTGGTATTTAATGTCCGCTAAAGCCACGATTTTTCTTCTTCATATTTTTAAAATTGACGGACACTAATTAACGTTTTTGATGTTTATTCATTTTGGCTTAAGTAATGCCGG
>MU192131.1:4865-31171 GCA_016904865.1 Pissodes strobi
TACAAACAACTGGTTATATCGCGAAGTACATGCAAACAGTTTATTGCGCAATCCTGCTCAGTTATGGCGTTATTTGAATTCTCCTTTATTCAAACAATGGTTAAGGCTGATTTATAGTTGCAGTAACGTATGACTTAAGAAGTAACCGTAGCCGTAAACTTAAACAGTAGTGAAGCACCCATTTATAGTTGACGTAAGAAAATTAACGTGTTACCGATGTTAGGTTATGTTTTTTGTTTATTTATTTTAAGGGATATAATTATAACTTAAAAATATTTTACTTTTAAGATGGATGATGTTATTTTAACTAGGGCAGCAGTATTATGTGTTTTTTTTTGCTACTAAAAAACTATCCCGAACAATATTATACAAAACCCGACCAATTACAATTAATAGAAATGCCGATCACGTACGAAGGCCGACGATCTCGTCCGATTCGTTATGCCGTAACGTAAGAAATGAAAATAAACCATTTCTTACTTCTTACTGCATACGGCTTACTGCTAAGTCTTACGGCTTACGGAACTCTAAATGGTTACATTACTGACTGAATGTTTATTTTCCTTACGGCTTACTGTTACTTCGTAAGTGATACGTTACTTATGGGTTAGCCCCTAGACATAATTGTACCGCGAACACATGGGTAATTCTGCCGATTCCGATTCGGCCAACGTCGTCGGGTCGCGTTGTGGAACCGACGAGAAAAGGTCAAAACAGATCGCTGTAAGAAGATACTAGTGACTTTGAGATTTGAGAAGTTTCTTTAAATGTCCGGCAGCAAATATACAGACACTCCTATCAGACAACTGACAACCAATTTTTAGGTTAATGATTTGAAATGTTTTTATAGCTCCTTTGGGCGGTCAGCGGTAGAGTTTTTTGGCAAACTATAGTTAAAACCTTAGGTACACAACTTGCTTTACAACTAATTAAGCAAAAATGAATGCGCCACCAACGTTTGAATCATTTCTCCTTTACGAGGGCGAGAAAAAGTAAGTAAATGAAGGCGACTAATCACTTCATGTTTACCTCATCTTTTGTACAATTTTTAGAATAATCCGAGAACAAGACACAAAAGTGCCAAATGCTGCAATTTTTACCATTAATAAGGAGGACCATACGTTAGGAAACATGATCAGAAAGTAAGTTTAAATTAGGGTTTAAAATCTAGAGGGAGTACGTTTAACAATGTATTATACCACAATCTCAGACTATAGGCTTACTTTTATTTGTCAGGATAGGATTAGGATTATCCAACTTCATAAACATAGTCCTATTTATATTTTTAGTGCTTAATCATAAAGACAATAGCATTGTTTTCTACTGGTGTATAATCACTATAAATTTCTTAATTCAGAAACACGATTTTAAGAAGTAAGAATTGTGATCAAATGTTGATCAGCTGGTTTACTTCCTTCTCTATTTACATTCATTAATAATTTAAGAACCATGGCATATAAAGAAATCTTTCCAATTTTCACTGTCTCAGTCTCAGAAGAAAGGCATGTTTAACATCAATAATGTATTTGTTTTAAAAAGGAATAAAAATTACAAAATGCATTTAGCAATTAGGAAATACACTTGTTATTAGAGATACGTTTAAAGATTAAGAGTTATGCTTTCGAAGTTGGATCATCATACTTTAAAGTACAGCAGATAATTTGGCTTAAAACTTAGTTACTGTGCTATAGGATCAGTTGTGAATGAAAACTAGCAAAAGCTAACTCGAAGAAATAAATGAGCCTGTTTGGCAAAGAATTATAAGTTAGAGTGAAGTTAGCCTCACCCACATCAGTACCATATTAATTAAGCAAAGCAGGCTCAACCAGTCATGCCAGAGCACAAAATGCACAATTCTTAAAGAGTTCTGAGCAAACCATAACTGGAACTGTGATGAGATGTTATGAAACAAGTCATGTTCTCGTAGAATCCAGGAGCAAATATTTAAATTAAGAAAATGTGTGAGCTGAACGTTTTGTGAAATCATTAGCTACTTTATGTTTCTATTATGTTATTAGAATTTTAAAACACAAAGACTTTTAATCTGCTTCTCTTTCCTTATATTAATATTAAATGTTTAAAATATGTCTTTTAACTAATTGTTCCTTCAAGATTAAATGCCTAACATCAGAGTAAGCATTTGTAATTTTTTTTTCAGTCAACTTCTAAAAGATCCCAATGTATTATTTGCTGGTTACAAACTACCCCATCCATTAGAGCATAAGTTTGTCCTTCGTATTCAAACCACTTCTGACTACTCCCCTCAGGATGCATTAATGCATGCTATTACTGATTTAATATCTGAATTATCACTTTTTGAAGAACGTTTCAAGGTAAGTACTAGATTGGCATTATATCCAAACCTGATTGTCTAGAGGCTTTCAGTGTAAATGTTGCAAAGTGTGTAATTGAGAGAAACTAAAAAAATACCAATCATAATATTATGATGTATATTTTATATAACTGTCAACATTAATTAGTCTTTTTCCATATAGGAAGCCATAAAGGAGAAGAAGGAAGGATTGGATTAAGTCAAACCAGAAGACAATTTCAACATGAGCGCAACTTATTACTATTAAAAATTAGTTATATTTATATGTAATAATACACTTTTTTACGAAAATAGATGTATTTTTGTACATAACAATACACAGCACAACAAAATTCTTGGACCTATATGGTTATAACAATATATTTAAAAATAAATAAATTAATAAATAAACGTAAGAATTAGGCGGTGTCTAAAATTCCTGATCGTCTGTACAATCGGCTGTATCGTGTCCAAACTCTGTGAAATAAGTAAAATTGTTAGATACTTATATTTAGCATATTATGTATGACTTAAGAAAATGCTCCAAAATGTAAGGCTTTAACAATGGATTTTCGAGAAATAAAATCGCTTAATGCGTAAGGTATAAATAAATATTCGGAGATATATAATACGTGAGTTAAAAATAAACAATTGTTTGGTTAAGTAAACCATGACTCACCTCCGCAAATCTCACAATATGGCCTTGGAGGTGGTTTTTCTTTCTTTTCCTTTCCAAGCTGCAAGTTGCTGAGCGGTGCGTCCGACGATTGTGTCGGACAATCCTCGGTTTCATGAAGATCAAACTCTTCACATATATCACAGTACATTCGAGGGGCTGGTTCTCTTACAAAGTCAGTTTTAAATCCAAGCCTGAAATTCATATAATTTCTGACTACACTTCAATTGCATGTACTATTCAGTCCTTAAACTCATTTCATATAGATAAAAAGCAAGATGGAAAATGAGAAAAAATAGCACTACTAACAATCGACAGTAAAATAAAAACTAGAATTCTATTATGTGTATTTGTGTGCAGGCTTTCTAGCTGTTGACAATTACTTTTGATCTAACGATCAAAAACGGGGCAACATAAAAACATCAGTACCTTACTAAACAGAATCATTAAAACATTGTCAAGATAATAACTATAATCAATTTCCAGTTATAAATAACATATATGGACTAGCCATATCACTCATCTATACCAGAAAGAAAAATAATACAAGTACTTACTGTTTTAGTTCCTCTGCAGCCGCTGGACTGTACCCCATTTCTAGAATCTCTATTCGAGCCTTTTGTTCCTCATTTTTCTTTTGCATGTCCACAATGATGGAGTTCAGAAATGCCACTTGGCTCTCGGCGAATATTTTTTCTTCGAGGAGCTGTTTTAATTAGTTGAGTTATTAGATTTCGCTTAATTCAATAGGAAAAAAAACATGCTCAAAGCTGCCCAAAGCAAAATAAGTAAAAACATATTGTATAGACAATTTTGAAGGCTGATGTTATAGAAATGTGGATATGTATGTTGAAATCCAGATGGTAGAACGCAATATTTGTGCATGCACGACCTTTAAATTGCATTGTCATTAAAGTCAAAGTCAAAAATGCTTTATTAGTGCAAGATAATGTTCTCATTCACAAAGCAGGTTAAAATAATTAAACAAAGTATTCCATAAAATACAGGAACAAAACAAAAACAATTTTAAAATAATCTAAAAAATAAACTAATTTAAAGAATAAAATAACATTAAATAAACAAATTGACATCAAACAAACATCAATATACATGTTATATACTAACAATATTAAAAATGCCAAGAAATATAACCTTAAAATACAGACACATAGAGAAAAAACTATAAATAAAATAATATTGAATTTAATATTTATATACGAAGATAAAGTCCCCTAAGCATTTATCTCGACATTCGCCAGCACAGGCATGTCAGTCAAAGGAGTCGGCATAAAACTCTGCCACAGTGTAGTAGGCCTTACTCACCAATAACCTTTTAAGTGACTTCTAAATAATCGCAAAACATGCAGAGATTTAATATCTGCCGGGAGATGATTATATATTTTTTTACTTTCGTAAATTAATGATTTTTTGGTAAGGGTGCTTGTAGGGATAGGAAGAAGAAGATTATTAGCGCCACGAGTATTGTGCAGTCCAGGAAGACGTTCCATCGAACCTATGTTCTTGTGGACTAAAGTGGCAGTCTCGAGAATAAAGAGAGATGTCAATGTTAAAATCTTCTTGTCTATGAAAATTGGACGACATGATTGCCTTTGACTAACCCCCACGATGTAACGCACTGCTTTCTTCTGAAGAACAACCAGGATATTCAGCAAATACTGGCTACTCATGCCCCAGAATGGTATGCCGTATCTCAAGTGTGAATCGAACAAAGCAAAATACACATCTCGTGCCACTCCACAACCAAGTGCGTCCCTAGCAGCTCTCACTGCAAAACATGCAGATGACAATCTCTTGCTTAGGTCAATAATGTGATCCCTAAAACGTAACTCACAATCAATGAAAACTCCCAGAAACCTAGCAGCAACCCTTACATTCACTGGTTCATTGCCCAAACTCAGCCCCGCCATGTCACATCTGAAACCCATCACATGGGTTTTATTAATATTTAAGGAAAGTTTGTTACAATCAAACCAGGCCTTAATCCCCAATATGTCTCCGGATACATTCTGTCTCAAAGCATCAACAGAGTCATTGCACCATACAACAGAGGTGTCATCCGCAAAAAGCGTAAAACGACCAGATATCCCGACACTAAGAAGATCGTTAATGTAAATTAAAAACAGAAGGGGTCCCAGAACAGATCCCTGTGGCACCCCATTTCCGATATCTAAAACCGTTGACTTACAACCTGACACAACAACAAACTGCCGTCGATCCTCCAAATACGAGCGAAACCAAGCAAGAGAAGAGCCCCTAAATCCATACAACTCAAGCTTGGAAAGCAATATTTCATGGTTAACGCAGTCAAAGGCTTTGGTAAGATCACAGAATACCACAGCCACTGCCCTGCCATCATTAAGATCGCGGTAAACGCTAGTGAGCAGATCAAAAATAGCATCGTGGGTTCCCAAGGAACCCTGAAACCCAAATTGCTCGTTCAACAATTTTTGGAAATATTTTCAAAGCAGCAAGCCAATTCTTATATATTGTTCGATTTTTTAATATAAGGTAGTTTATGTCTTGCCGATCAAAAGGTACCAGTGCCGCAACTCCATTGTTTTGGATGTTTTCGTTCTAGATGTTCAAAACTTGCAGCCTTATAAAAGCACTACCACAGGAGACTTTTTTTAATATCCTCCCATAGTGATTGTATGAAAGCCCCCAATTTTTTAATGAGAATAACTTACAATTTTGATAAAATAAGTAGTTTTTAATAAAAAATCAGACAAGAGCTGTTTCCGATTTTCCATAGCAGTTTGGCGGGGGCTATGTCAGTGTATAAAAACTAAACAGATACGGGAAACAGGAAGCGCAAAAATGATTAAAGAAAATCCTGAAACCTGTGCTAAAAACTACTATACTTATTACATTCGTGACTCAAACTTAAATAGGTTATGTATATATATTTGCAGTCTATCTATGACCTATGGAAAAATGCCGATCTGAATTTCCAATGAAACTTACCACATTATCACTGGGCCCTCCATTAACTACTGCGGTACCGTGTACCTACAAAGAATAAAGTTCAGAATCTCGAAAAAGATTAATGGTAAAGGATATTAAACATTTTTTCTATTGTAAATGAACAAAAAAAAAACTCTTATTACAATTAATCATTTAGGATATTTGTATGAAAAATCTATCACGAAAATCATTTCGAATTGATAATCTAATAAATACTGAAGTCTTGCCCTATATATTCATTAGTTGGTAGGAAATATAATGCGGAAATAGCTTTTTTCTACTACCTTACTAGAAAACGTCATTTTCGACCCCGAAACGAGAGAGGAAAATTGTTCTTTTCCTCCCTGGGAACATCAATTTTCCTCCCTTTAAGTTTCTTAAGACTTTTACATAAGCAAGAAAGATCCTAATCCAACATGACTAATTTTCCTCTAAGTTCAGCAATTTCTATTTTATAGAGCGCCAATAAATAAAGTCGATTTTATTGATATCTCAAAAACAATTGAATTTAGTCATATGAAAAAGTGACAAAATTTCGAGGAAAAAATATATAAAAAATATACAGGGCGTTCCATTTAAAATAAAGAAGCTAATATCTACTTCCGGTATAACCGGAAGTTACACCATCTTGAAAATATGTTTGTTGGATTTACACATACGGTTTAGTAAACCGCCAAATTTTCAGAAAATTCCTATAAGTATTCGAATCTTCATATATCGATAGTGGCCCATCGAGGTGGGACAACTTGTATATAAAAAATAACACGTCAGAGGTAGTAGAAAAACTATACACATACCTCAGGAGTAAAGTGCTTTTCCTCCCTTGGTATGTAAATAGCAATACTTATTATGTATTGTGTGTACTATTTTCACTGAGTAGTATTAAGGTACGTTTCCTATAAAACGGCTGCTATACTATAACCTTTGGAGCGTCAGATGTTCGCGTCCAAATCCAAAAACAATATTGTCCCAAATTTCGTTGTTAAAAAAAATGTGGAGACCATACGCGACTGATGCCTCAAAGGAAACGGAGGTATACTGCGTCAGCCGCGTCATAGGAAACGTAGATTTACATGTACACTCTGGGCAAAATTAAATTGGAACCTTCTTTAATGCTTAATAACTTTTTTATTTTCAATGTATTTTTTATAATTTTTGGATATTTTATGTCCTAAGCTATTCGGATTAAAAAGAACTTTGAAAAGAGGATCTACTTCAGTGGCGTATAGAAAATGGAATATTTTTCAAAGGCAATGTATTTCAGGCTATTGCAAAAATCGGCCAAATGAAATAAAGAGGTAAAAATGGACAAAAAAGATTAGAAACGGTTCGGAATATTGACCATTAAAAAACCAGGTCAATACAAACAAAATTAAAATGTATACTTTAATTTTGATAAAAACATGTCTTGTGGGCCAAATTAAATTGGATCCCATTTAATGTTTAACGACTTTTTATTTTCAAGAGATTTTCTATCATTTTTGGATATGTTAAGGCCTAAAATATTAGAACCAAAAATAACTTTGCAAAGCGGGTCTACTTCAGTGGCGTTTAGAAATTTTGAATTTACTTAAAATTTTTAAAATCAAAAAAAAAAATAAAAATTTTAATGTACGCCACTGACGTAGACCCGCTTTACAAAGTTCTTTCTGATTCTAATATTTTAGGCCATAACATATCCAAAAATGATTTAAAAAATCCTTTGAAAATAAAAAGTCATTAAAAAGGGATCCAATTTAATTTGGACCACAAGACATGCTTTTATCAAAATTAAAGTATAAATTTTAATTTTGTTCGTATTGATCTGTTTTTTTAATGGTCAATATTCCGAACCGTTTCAAATCTTTTTGGCCCATTTTTACCTCATTTTGGCCGATTTTTGCAACAACCTGAAATACATTGCTTTTGAAAATTACTCCCTTTTCTGTACGCCACTGAAACAGAGTTATTTCTAATATAACATATCCAAGAGTGATAAAAGAATCCTTTGAAGTTATTAAGCATTAAAGCTTCCAGTTTAATTTTGCTCAGAGTGTATGTATACAGTAAAACTGGCAATAATATGTCAAATATATTAGCCCTAAAGGTACATAACATTACAGGGGAACTCTTTGATGCCCTTATTCAGATTGGCATTTAAGACATAATAACTAATTTGGATTCTGTAGACGTAAATCGATCACTGTCGACTCGGTCCATAATTAGGCTGACTCTAAATAGATTCGACCTGATTTCACCAAAGTCTTTAAGAGTCAATTTTGATCTGTTGCGGATGAGACTGCTGCCTTCTGGTTTATATGGCGTTCGATTGGAGGGCTGGCAAGTTATTTAAAGAAGATTCCGAATATGTGTTGTAACGAATTATGCCACAGAAAAAATGTGGAGATGATTTAAGAATCTACAGACATATTTGAGTGTCACAGTAAATGCGGATAATTCCAAAATGATTTAAGAGCTGTCTAGGAGTGATCGCTGAGAAACAACATTTCATTAAACATCTGTAAATTATGTTACATCGGTTTATTTAAGCGTACTAAAAAGTTAAATTTTTCATATCCCATTCATGATTAATACATTCAATATCAAATTCCTTCTGACGTTTCAGTTCAGCATAAATTTCTGAGTATTATTGGTGCCTTTATAGTTCCGATACGTACGTGGCTTTAAGTATAGAATTATTGCCATATACCAACATTATGTAACGTCGTTAAAGCTACCAAATTCCACTATCATAAAGCAGCTGCCAATGATACCCAAAACGTGTTGATAATAAAATTACAAAACAACAAAAAATATTATATGGAATTTTGACAGGCCCTATATATTATATTAGAAAATCAGTTACCTTACCTTTATCATATCTCTCAATTTGGCCATTTCAGAGTCCTTACTAGCAATGACAATATCCCTTTTACTAATTTCGCCTTGCAAGTGACTGACATCTGTTTTAAGACTAGATGACTGGTTAATGGTATCTTGCATTTCAGCCACCATATTCTTGAGTAAGCTCTCCGAATACTCCGTTGTCTGTATTTTAATATTTTGCTCGTTTATTAGTTTATCGCTATCCGCCCTTAGTTTTTCTATTTCCGATTTACTTAATTGTAGAAGCTCATCTTTCTCTCTCAGTTTTTTCTCGAGTTCAATTACATGCGAGGAATTATTGTTGGCTGTGTTTTGAACTTGCAGATCTAACTCTGCTTTTTCTGATTTTACTTGCTCCAGTTGCTTTTCCAACAGTTGTAATTTGTTTTTGTATTCCTGGTTCTCTTTCTCGAGCGTTTCAATTGCTTTGGTTGTTTGTGAAACGTTCGAAGACATTTCTACATTATTTGTTTTTATTTCGGCCAATACTTGATTTAATTTTGCCAGTTCTTCGTCTCTATCAGTTAATGAAATGTTTAACTGTTCTATATTATTAGTTAGGTTACTTATTTCGTCCGATTTAGTTTGAGATATATTTTCCCAATGTTCCATCTTTTTAATATTTTCGGAAAGTTTCAGTTTATGATCTTCCATTAATTCGTTTATTAACTTCTTTTGATTTTCCGTCATTTGAGTAATTTCGTCTCCTTTTTCCTGAATTTCTTTCGTTTTTTCTGCCACCGAAGTGTTGGCTTCGCCAAGTTTTTCTTCCAAATCTTGCACTAGTTTAGACAAGTCATTTTTAGTTGCTTGTAATTCTGTTACTTTCGAACTAAGTTCCAATTTTAGATCATCTAGTTGTTGTTTTAAGCCACTTTCGTCACTAAGTTTTCCTTCCAAATTATTGGTTAGTAGGGATAATTCATCTTTGACCTTCTGCAGTTCATTATTTCTTGCTTCTAGTTCTACCTTAACTGTATTTAGTTCTTGACTTACTTTTTCAGTCTCGCTAGTTTGAGCTTTTATCTGTTCGTTAAGTTTTGATAATTCCTGTGTGACATTGTTCAGCTCATTAACTTTGACGTCGAGTTCTCCTTTGATAGCATCTCGTTCTTGCCTTAAACTGTGTTCAACATCTGATAAATTATTTTGATACTGGATTATTTCCTGAGACAGTTTTTCACGTTGTGCTTTTTCGTTACTTAATTCTGAGTTTAACCTATTTATTTCAGTATCCTTAGTGGCAACTACTTGCATTATTTCGGTAAATTCATTGGCTTTAGCACTTAATTCTAATTCAAACTGATGTTTATTACTTTCTAGTATTTTTTTCAGTTCTTCTATTTCTTTGGTACTCGATTCTAAATCTGTTTTTATAAGACTTAGTTTATGGACTTCTGCATTCAAATTTGCTATGGTGTCAGAATCAGTCTTATTCTGCTCCTGTACTTTCTGCACTTCCGATTTGAGATTATCTAACTCAACTTCCTTCCTAGTCATGGAACTTTCCAATTCGAATATTTTAGTATTAAGTAGGGCGATTTCTTCCTCTTTTTTATTAATTTCGGTTGAACGTTGAGAAATGCTTTCATCTCGAACCCCTAACTCCTTTTTCTGATGTTCAATAAGCTCGTTCATCATTTTTTCAAATCCGTCTTTCTGCTGTGTTAGATCATTATGCAATTTTTCAATATTGTCCGATTTCTCTCGAACATCGTTACTAATATCGGTAAGAGCTTTATCCTTTTGAGTAATAGTGTCGGATAATTCTTTACGCAAATTGTCAGTTTCGATCATTTTTAATTTTAGAGATTCATGCAATTCGTCACGTTCTTTTTTAAGTTCAGCTTCTACATCACTCAAGTTTGTTTGATATTGTAGTAGATTCTTGGATATCGATTCTAAGTCCAACTTCGTTGTCTGTAGCTCAGTTTGCAAAGAATGAATCACATTATTGTTCTTAGCAATTTCTTCTGTTGCCTTCTCAAGGTCTTCAGCTTTAATTTTTAATTCCCCTTCAAGTTTGTTTCTTAATTCTTGATGTTCTAAACCTAATGCTTCGTATTCTTCGGTCTTATTTTCTAAGCTAGATTTCAATGAAGCCAACTCTTCCACTAATTTCGAATTATCATTATTTTTTTCTTGTATGTCTAAGCTCAGTTGGTTATTTTTTTCATTTAGAGATTCAATTTCATTATGAAATTTAGTTTGAAGTTCTTTGGAAGTTTCCTCAAAAGATGTTTTTAAGGTTTGCAAGTCAATTAGCAACCGTTCAATTTTGGTGTCGCTTTCAGATAGTTTACTAGTCAATTCTTCAATTATACTAGTTTTTTCATCAGATTGTGATAATAGGTCTTTTCGAAGGGACTCGTTTTGGACTAATAATGTTGCTGTTCCTTCCTTAAATTCATCTATTTCCTTCATATGTGACTCCGTTAATTCCGTCATTCTCTGTAAAGATTGCCTTTTCAATACTTCAATTTCTTTGCTAAGTTCAAGAACCGTTTTAGAATTGTTCTCATTTAATTCGCGCAGATGTGCAAGTTCCGCATCTTTTTTAGATAATTTTTCAGACAGATCCTTTTCCGACTCTTCGTTTTGCTTGATTCGATCTTTTAATTGAGATTGTAACTCTTCCAGATCTTTCTTAAGTTTAGATTCTAAATCACCCAAATTGTTTTGGTATTCCAGTAGTTCTTCGTTTTTCGCTTCTAAATTGACACGAGATATTTCAATCTGATCCTTGAGGTCTTGCAATAATGTTTCTTTGCTACAAAGTTTATCATTGGCATCTTCCAAATCGGCAATTTTGCCACTCAACTCCATTTTCAACTTGTCTAGATCTTTTTGTAAAGCACCTTCAATATTTAGATTGTCAGCTTGCAATTGTTCTATTATCTTGTTTCTTTCACTCACTAATTTATTTACGTTTTCTAATTCTAAAGTTAATGCTTCCATATCTTTGTTTTTCTGGGTGAACTTCTCATCTGCTTCCAGGAGTTTAGCCTCTGTTAATTCTACCTTCATTTTTAATGATTCTTGCTCTGTATGCAAGTTGGCAATTTCTTGTTTCAGAACAGTAATAATTTCAGATTTCTCGTCGCAATCTTTTTTACTTTGGTCCAAGTCATCTTGAAGAGATTTAATTAACACTAAAAAAGACCAATGCATATTTTAATATTCAGATAATATACTCTCATTAATTTTACTTCTAAATAACCATAACTAGAAGAGGTATTAGTACAGAATATTCCATTTATAGTATTATTTTTCGAAATATATCTCGCAATATACAAGGGGTTTTTGGTTACCTACCAGGCAGATTTTAAGCTCTCAGGGAATCTTAGAAAATAAAAAACGTATCAGTTTATTTTGGAGTTTACCCCACAGAAATATTACCTGCAGTTGTTGCTGTACCACCTTCTAAAGCAATATGTTTATTCCTGGCCTCCTGCAATTCCTTCTTCAAATTTTCAACTTCCTCTTTGGTTTTCATTAGATTTTCTTCAGCTTCAAATAGCTTATTCATTTCAGCTTCCAGATGTTCCACTTTATCTTTTTCCATCGTTAACGATTCTTCCAGTTCTTTAATTTTGGAAATATTTGTTCCATTTGAAACCTGCATAAAAATATTCATAGAGACGTTTCAATGCAAGCGGAAGAGTTTGCAAGATAAAACAAGATTGGAATGAACACGAACTGAATATGCATGGCTAGATGGTTATTGATTTAGTTAAAATTTTATGGATCAGGCTCTGAACAAAAATTAACATTAATCAATCAACACAAATTACTACATTTCTTATCAACCAATCGTTTCATTCTCAGGAACATGTCAAGTCAAGTTGATACTTTTATCTCGCTTATATGAGTTCAGCAAATATTTGAACTTGGGCAAGGACCCAGAAGTTAAGACCAGTTAACACCAAAACTCGTAAGATATACGTTATAGGCAAGTGGTGAAGGGCGACCAGGGAGATTTTAATACTCTAATATTATAAAGGCAAGCCACACAAAATAACACCACAACACAGTGTTAGAAAAACGTAAACTTACGCTCAATGCAGATATTTCTTTCTGAAATAAAATAATTGCATTAATATAACCTTTTAGCCGAAGTTGTAATTAAGAAAGAGCCACTCGTTGCACTCACCTCAAGATCGGCTCTAGTAATTTCCGCTTCTTCAAATTTAAATTGCCAGTCTTCGTTTTTCTTTTTTTCATCTTCCAGCTGCGCTATTAACTCGGTCCTACTGTCTTTCAGTTGGGTGAGAAGTACCATATGTTCTTGCAGTTGAATTTCACATTCAGCTCGATACTATAAGACAATTTTTTATGAAAAATTAAAATTTTCTATCGACATTGCTATATAAGCGGACCCTGCTTATTTTACTTTTACAACGCGAATTCATGTTAATCAGGGTAAGTTGAAGTTGAAGGGTATTACGTATCGAGGTACAAATCATTTGGACACCTGCTCGACACAATATTGCAATGCACATTTGGGCCTCTAGGCAGAATACCCAATTTTGTACTCACTTTGGCATATTCTTGACTTAGGAGGGTAAATTTCTGTTCGGCCTCATCAGCCTGACTAGCCGCTCGGGTGATTTCCGCTCGTTCCAAATCTCGTTCCTTCAGAAGTTGTTCGATGTGTTGTTGCTTTTCCTTGAGTACGTCCTAGATAACATATATAATATTTTTATTTCAACCTCGATATAAGTATAAATGGGAAACTCTCATGCACATTGCAACACCACAGTACTTTACATTCGGAATTCAGACATTTACTTACTTCCATATTTTTACTTTTTGCGACAGGTGCCTTGGTAAAGCTGTTATATAGGTACCTTTATTACTAATATTGCACGAGCCCCCACTGTTCGAGTAAAAAAATAAATTCTTCCATTTCCATATAAATACTACGGCCACTTATTACCCAACAAATAATTAGTTTAAATTAAGTATTATATATAGCCTATAGAAAACGATTCCTCGAGACCCAGCTAATGAATATATTCCATTAGGCTGACATTAACAATCATTAGTCAAAGTTGAGGAGTGTAAGGAGTAGTGTTAACATCAGTACATCAATGTTACCCAAATGCCAACCTCACCTGCGCGAGTGGTGACCCCGGTCACCCGGTGCACCCTGCTAGAAAACGAACGAGGCAATGGCGACCGATTATTGGCGGTATAACCATGCGTAACAGGGATACAAGATTAAATCCCTGTATAAAGTGGAGGAAGGCAACGGGATACCACCTTCACTACTCATCGGAAGAGGATCACATAAAACACACGAAATCCTATGATGAATGCATTTAACCCAAAATCGTTCCCCAATCGGATCGCCGGGGGGAACTGTGTTAAATGAAGTCAGGAAGGAGAGACTAAGTCTACGAAGTGAAGTAAGGGTTGGTACTTGGAATGTGCGTAGCTTATATGAGGCCGCAAAACTGGCCAACGTACTAGAGGAAATGAAAAGACTGAAGATGTACATTATGGTGTCGCGGAAACGTGGTGGCCTCAGGTTGGAGTATGTCACGTTTCTGGAGGGGTCATCTACTATTCAGGAAATAATGACAGAAATCATACAAAGGGAGTAGGAATAGTCCTGACTGAAAGGTTATCCACATCTGTAATAAATGTTCTCCCTTTCTCAGACAGAATCATATTACTTAAACTATACGCCAAACCAGTCAACATCAATGTCATCCAGGTGTATGCACCCACAACAGATTCAACAGAAGATGTGATTGAGACCTTTTACGAAGAATTAAAGCAAGTACTCAAACAAGTTAAAAATCATGAGATAAACATGATTATGGGTGATTTCACCGCTAAAGAGGGAGAAGGAAGATTTCAAGCATTGACCTTATGGACTAGGATTACGCAATGATCGTGGCGAACGTCCTTGCCAATTCTGCCAGGAGGAAAACGTGAAAATAACAAACACATGGTACAAGCTGCCACCTAGATGCTTATATACGTCGAAGGCTCCAGGAGATCAACATAATCGGCAATCAGATCGATTACATACTCATCAACAACCGTTATGGGACATCGGTAAAGAGAGTATGCACCTATCTCATGCACTCGATGTGCCCTCAGACCATGTTCTCTTGATGGCGGTAATCAAAATCAAAATTATGACAATCAAAACCCATGTACCACAGCGAAAGATAGATTACGAAAGACTTAAAGATGAAGAAACAAAAAACAAAGTTACCAAAAATCTTAACGAGAAAATACTGACAACCATAGATCCACAGACGGTAGAGGAAGCTAACATGGGTGACGTATGGAGGCTGCCATGACCAATGTTGCAGAGGCAGAATTGGGCCATAAACAAAAAGGACAAAAACACGATTGGATGACAGATGAGATACTGGCGCTGTTTGAGGAACGAAGAGGGTACAAGAACAAAGGGAATGGTCATAACTAAAAAAAATCCAGAAAGTCATTAGAACTAAGATAAGAAGCGCTAAGAATGAGTGAAACAACAGTGTGAAGAACTAGAACAACTACAAAGAATATACGATGACTTCAACCTACACAGAAAGATAAAAGAGACCGCAGGAGTATATAGAAAGAGTCGATTCTCTAATGTAGAACACGATCAGGGAGAATTAGCGCAGGATGATCAAAAGCGTAAAATCATATGGAAAAACTATATTAGCAACCCTTTTGCCGATGAAAGACCTGCTGTTGAAAATGTAGACGAGAAAGACCTCTCTGGACCTCCCATCACAAAAGAGGAAATTATAAGAGCGATCAATACATCCAAAGATAGAAAGGCGATCGGCCCAGACCGCATACCTGTCGAGTTGCTCAAACTATTGGACGACAAAAGCATCACAGTTCTTCAGGCGATATTTAATCGAATCTATAACACAGGCGAATATCCCGCCAAATGGTTAACATGGAATTTTATCCCCTTGCCAAAGAAGAACAAAGCAATAAAATGTGAGGACCACAGACTAGTCAGCCTCATGAGTCACACACTGAAGATATTCCTTAAGATTATCCACTACAGAATATCAATAAAGTGCGAAAGAAACATCAGATCCACACAATTTGGATTCAGACGAGGTTTAGGCACGAGAGAAGCATTAGTTGCGACTTAAGTACTAATTCAGAACTGCAACGATCAGAGAAAGGACATAATGCTGTGTTCGATCGATTATGAAAAGGCGTTCGACAGAGTTCAACATCATAAACTGATACAAATCCTAAATAGATTAGACGTTGACCAAAAAGACATCCGCTGCATTCAAAGCCTATACTGGAACCAAATGGCTGAAATCAGAGTTGGTAATGATCTCACAGAAGCAAGACCAATTTGTAGAGAGGTCAGACGAGGGTGTGTTCTCTCACCAGTTCTCTGAAATTCAAAAAAGTGCTCACCAATACTGATTTCAATCTTGGCTTGAGAATTAGATTTGTCAAATGCTATGTCTGGACAGTGTTGCTTTATGGCATGGAGGGATGGATACTGAAGGTGAGGACAATGAACAAGCTGGAAGCATTCGAGATGTGGGTCTATAGGCGTGTACTGAGGATTCCATGGACTGCAAGAAAAACCAACGATGAGGTTTTGAGAATAATCAATAAAGACCGCGAACTGTTAGACACCATTAAACGGCGAACAACAGCATACCTGGGCCACGTAATACGCAACAATTCATGCAATTGATAATTGAGGGAAAGGGGGGAAACTGCAGGAAAAATATGTCATGGCTTCACAACGTTACGAAGTGGACAGGGTTGAGGACAATGCAAGAACTAATGCATACCATACGTAATAGGGAAGAGTGGACAAATGTGATCGCAAACATCCATTAATGGACATGCAGCAGTCGAAGTTAACGACTGCTTACTACGACACAATATTCTATTAACATATGCTTGAACATATGCTCACTTAAAAAAACTGTTCAATTTGGTTGGAAATGATAAGACACTTAGGCCCAATTTCACAATATTTGGTAACCTTTTTGCCAAAAAGTCTGAGTTAATCATCATAGTTTCAATGGTCCTTAGTTAATTATTTTTAAATCCAAACCAGCACTTCTTGGTCACCAAATATTACGAAATCCATCCTTTGGTAACCCAGAAGTCTGTTAATAACTAATTTAATATAATCAACACGATAACTGAAACGATGCTAACTGACTCAGACTAAAAAGTTACCATATATTATAAAATTAGGTCTTAAAGGCTAGATTATCAGCAATTTGGAGCAACGTGTACATTGCAAAGAACTGACCCAACCTAACACACAATCTAGGGCCGTATCAGTATAAGCATCTGAAGGGGTGGCCCCTAGCGGGCCTTACACTGAAGAACCTCCCGATTAAAGAACCTCCGGGATGTCGGTTTTCGTTAAGAAAGGCACTGAATCTCTCGATTCGCGTCGCGCCAAAGATCCTGAATCTTGCCCACGCAAAGGTGGGGCATACCGTAACGATGGTATGAGGTCTCGGCATCCTCCATGCACTAGCTACACAGCCCCTACTCTGCAATTCTCAGCAGAGTCAGGTGCCGTCTAAGCCTACAGTGCCCTGTGTAGAAACCTACCGGGGCCCTGCATTCCTTGCTAGGTTGGCCCAACAACCCCCTGGTGAGACTTCGTTGGCCCATGTATTATCAGCCTCGTCTTTCTCATCCCCGAAGCCGTCCGCCATACTTCTTCGGTCCGACCCTCCGTACAGGCCTCCAAAGTTGTTTTATGAACAGTCTGGGCGAACCCCACACAGGGATCAGGCCCTAAGTATCTACGTGCTGAGCCTTCGTCAGCGGCCTCGTTTCCCAGTACAACCGAGTGCCCTGGTACCCAGACGAGCGTCTGGTAACGTAGTGTAGTAAGAACCTATGTTACGAAATAATACAATAACTCGGGGAAAGCAGTCTGAGAAGACATAGTCTATATTTTCTAAAATACCACTTGGAAGTTTTAAACACCACCTATATAGTATTTAGCTCTGATGAAGAAATTAAACTTAACTGTAGAGAGCCTATTATTGATCTCTAGCGAGATTAAACAAATTTATTGCATTCAATACATAATAGTATTATGTAAAAGGTTACCAAATATGTGATGTATTCCATTTAGAAACTGGTGTTACGTAAACGGTTTCCAGCTGAGCAAATGCTTTAAGAAAGTTCCTGACTCAAAATCGGACGAAGATTATATGCACAATTATATTGTAGAGGTGGCATAAGGAATTACGCCACATTCCATTGCGTAACTGGTATGAGGTAAATGGTTTTCAATTGAGCAAATATTTTAGGAAAGTTTCCGCCAGAAAGTCGGCTGAAGATTATGCGCACGATCTAAGATTTTATGGCTTGAGAATTCAACGGTCTTATAATAAATTAAAAGAGTCTACTTGGACTGAAATGGTTTTCATTGCGAAGCTTCGCGCACGTTTATCATATGATTCCTCTAAACCAATTCCTATAATTGGGCGCAACCCAATAAACCTAAACCAAATTAAAAAAAAAAACGCAAGCATAACCTTAAAAAATACAAAAAAAAACATTTCTCGCCACTGACGGGAATGGAACCCGGGCCGTCGTAACACAAAATTGAAAGCCTTTTGTCAATGTGTGTCAAAAACTGAGCATGCACGAAGCTTCGCAACGAAATCCATTTCGGTCCACATAGAGTCTTCTGAAGAAATTACACCATATTCTATTGCGGGAGTGTTGCGACGTAAACGGTCCTATACTGAACAAGTGTTTGAAGAAAATCCGATAAAGTCGGAGGAAAGTGATGCGCACGATTTTATTGCGCAAGCGTAGAGGTAAGATTTCTTGGCTAGAAAAAATCAGCATGCCCGCACGCAATAACCAGAATGAGACAAATTTATGCGAGATTCGTATACAAATCTATGTCGTAATAAGCAAATTTGAGCGTTGAGCAGGTTATTGTTGTAGTTAGTAACCATTAGTTTAACCATCAGTCCGAGACTAGCCGCTAAGGCCTGGTTTCACAATCTGTGGCAACCATTTCATCAGGGTTAGTCATTATGGTTTCTACGTATTGAATAAGCTGTGGTTTCTACTATCTAGCTGATTAGTTTTCAATCGTAACCATAGACATTAACCAGAATTTCATGGTCACCAATGATAGTGGAACACTAACCGAACATAGCTACTTATAACTCAACCTGACAAGACGTTGCCCGGACCACATCAAACTGATTCAGAGTTGCGCGCGCATCACATTGTTGAGTAAGACATGAATTTGGATTTGTATTTTTCACTTCAAGCTTGGCCCTCCGCTCGCTTCGGGGCACAATCAAACAAAACTAACCCAAATTAAAGAAAAAAAAAAGAAAAACATCTTTGAAAAAAAAAATTAAAACCGACGGGAATCGAACCCGTATCCGAAACTAGGCATCCTACCACTGAGCTACGAGACCACTTGCAAGCAATTCCCTGGACCATAAGGATATGGTGTTTGTCAACAATCTGATGCGCACGTAACTCGAATCAAGTGGTCCGGGAAACGTCTACTCTCAACTTGTAGGCACAATAAGACAACTCATGCAACAAATCCACTGGCAATAGATTTTTTAAGCGTTCGGCGCCGGACTCTCTCGATAAAATTTAAACAAAATCTGTATAGATCCTCGAATTCAAAACATAATTTTAAATGTTTGTGTTTTAACCAATTGATAAATTTATCCATATGAGTGACTGCATCGGACAGTACCGATGTAGTATACAGAAATCCAAGCTAAGTGTGAGGTACGCATGCTTCGTAGTGATAAGTCCATGAACATCAACATTGGTAGAGCCCAATAGTAAGCACCTACAGCTTTCTTGCATCAAAGCAAAGCAACTTGCAATCGACATTGTATTAGGTATCATTAGATACTTTTGGTTATTCTGGACTCGCTGTCATAACCTGAGGTGAACTTTTGTTCAAATTTTCAAAATTATAAACATCCCTACTAAATAGGGCTTTTGGCCCAGATTGTCACACCTGGTCTTCATCTAAAATATTGAACTTCTTATATTTCTGCATAAGAACTTATTTCCGTCAACTTACCATCAAGAACGATAATTTCCTCCATTGTGGTAGAGGTAGTGCTCAAGTGGAGCTAGGTGTCTTGAATCATTCAAGAATAATAATTATATTATTATTCATTATATTCTATAAAAGGATAATGTAAAATAAAACACCAAGTACATGCTTGAAAATACATTTAATAAATGGTTATCACTACTATCGGTTACGGTTAAGTTTCATTACAGCCCCACTCAATTATTAAAAAGATTTTCAGCCCCAAATTAATAACGAGAGTTTATATGAGCATAGGAAAGTACATTCTCTCTAGAGCCTACTGGTAGGTATGCTTTATATAGCTCACTTACTCAACGGCAGTTGTTTTTTCCGAACTATCCATGAGGTGTCATTTTTAGAATTACAAGTTATTGTAATGTATTAAAGTTAAGTTACTTTAAAAGTAACAGTAATTACTTTAAAGCTAATAATATATAGTTACTTTTTGGAACAAGGGTTTAAATTTTTTTTAAACAACCTGTGGCGTAAGTAGTTATTTTAAAAGTAGATTAGCTAGGAGAACGACACTTAAGATTATTTTTTTTTACATTTATACCTAAAATATTTGGTCCTCCATTCAACTATCGTAGCTAGAACAAGTAGGACATGGACCCTTACTATGGGCAATAAGGGAGGAATTGATAGTATACGCCAACGAACTTGCGATTTTGCGAAAGAGATATTCGCAGGTACGGTCATGGAGCCTCACACACACAACTAGCTTAGAACATTATCGACAGATGGCGTAAGGAAGAGGAACTGACAGTGAACCCCCTTAAAACCGCCATAGTAAAATTCACTACAAAAATAGCACTGGAATCAAACAAGCAAAATGGTCAAGCTGTGTGAGACATCAACCAGAGGAGAAGTAGTTCAGGAGATGCTACTACCAACATGCAACCGCTTCGGAGTCCTAGAAGTGGAAGAAGAGATGGAAACCGCAACCCCGACCAAGCTTGCCGCAAGACCGCCGCCGATCGTAATCACATCCAAGGTGAATTATGAAGAATGCCGACGACAAATCAGGCTAATCCTGAAGCATAGCGACTTCATGATGAAGTACAACTCAAAAAATGTGAAGGTATTCACAAACAAGGAAGAAGACCATATGCTACTCACAGGACACCTGGAAATGGACGAGAGCATCGAATTTTTCACCTACAAGCCACGCGGTGAAAGAATCAAGAAGGTGGTGTTCAAAGGACCCCCAGGACTAAACGCGGACCAAATCACGGACAAGCTCAGGACTGAACACAAAGAAATCATAAGCTGCGTACCCATGAAGTCGCGAAAAGGACAAAGCCATTCCTACCTAGTGACAGCGAAAAAGGAAGCGAACATAGGCCAAATCAAGAGGACCAAGACGGTTGAAAATTCAGTGATCAAGTGGGAGACGTATTTCAAAACGGTCAACTACTCCCACTGCTACAGGTGCCAGGAATTCGGCCACGGTTCATCGATGTGCCGGCAGAGACCAAGGTGCGTGAAATGCGCAGGCGAGCACAAGGCCAGTGAATGCACAAGAAAACGAGGACCAAGTACCGCTCAAGTGTGCGAACTGCAACGGAGAACACGTAGCCAACTTCAGGGGCTGCAAAGCACTCAAGGAGTACCAAGGAAGAGCAACGCCAAGGCAGCAACAACAACAACGAACAATCACGAAGCCCAGCCACAGAAGAGAAGGAGTCAACTACAGACAAGCCATGCGCGGACAGCAGCAGGAAGCATTTCCCGCCCTTCGGCCACGCCAACCCGCCCCAACCACCCAAGCCACGGCAGCCGTCGCCGTCGAGCCGACGACCCCCAGAAGCCAAGCACCAGCCCAAAATGCAGGACAGGACGACATGAACATGCTAATCAGGGAAATAGAAGATTTCAACAAGCTGTTCAACATCAAGGAACTAATCCAACAAAACAGGAAACTGAAAACAGAACTGTCAGCAGCCACCACCCCGTGGGAGCGAATGCAAGTACTGATGACCTATGGAGCGAAGTAAACCAATGAAGATTCTGCACATAAACATCAACGGAATAAGGGGCAAAATCAGCCAGCTCAGAGAACTCGTCGTCAGGACAACGCCAGACATACTGAGTATCAATGAAACAAAAGTAAAGCATTACCCACCAGGCATCATAGGATACGAGATGATATACAAGAACAGGCCAAACCAGGAACCGCATGGAGGAGTAGCACTATACGTGAAGAGAAGCATCCAATTCGAAGAGCAGGCAACATACACAATCAGTATAGAGACAGTGGCGATAACAACGAACCACCTGAAGATCATCTCAGCATACAACAAGCCAAACCAAGCCCTAGACGAGAACGAACTAGAAGGACTACTCAACCACCCGAAAACGCTGCTAACAGGAGACCTAAACGCCAAGCATACCTCGTGGAACAACAGCACGGACAACAGGACAGGAACACGACTCAGGAACTGGATCGACAGGAACGACGCAAACCTAGTAATCCCGGACAGAAGGGCAAGGATCGCACGATACCACGTATCCGACGCCACACTGGACATTGGAATAGCCCGAGGGATCATCGCCACAGCGACGACCATGACAGAACTGCAGTCCGATCACCTGCCAGTTATGTTCGAAATCAGACATCAGCCAGCCCTCGCAGCACCTAGAGTCACGTACAACTACAGGAACGCCGACTGGACAAACTTCAGGAGAGAGATCAACACGGAACTAAGGATAAATCGGGAACTGGACACCCCTGCAAAAATAGAGGAAGCCATAGGAACCATAACCAGGATAATAAGCGTCGCCAAGGAGCACCACGTCCCGAAGAACACAGAACTGAAGCTAGACAAACCACCACAAGAAGTCCAAGACCAGATCGCGAGAAGAAACCAACTACGCAGGACATACCAACGGACACGTGACCCGAACGACAGGAGAGCCTACCTGGAGGAATGCGAAGTAACCCGAGCCATGCTAGATTCACACAACAACGAGGCCTGGAACAACCGAACCATAGCCGCCAGCCGTGAAAAGACCCCATGGACAGTCCCACCGATCAAAGTGACGAGAGGCGGAGTGGAAAACATCATCACAGACAAGGCAGAGAAGGCGGAGGCATTCATGGAATACTTCGCAAACATCAGCAGCCTAACAGAGAACCTATCAGATGACAGAACACGAAGAAGAGTTCAGAGGACAATAGACGCGATCGAAGCACTGCCGCCACAGGACACGGACAGGATAATCACCAGCCCCCGGGAACTGAAGAGGATCATCAAGAGAGCCAGGCCATACAAAGCACCAGGAGTGGACGGAATAGTCATGAAGGATGCCAAGTTCCTACCAAACAAAGCCATTGTCCAGCTGACGTACATCATCAACGCAGCAATAAGACTACACTACTTCCCGAGGGCATGGAACACAGCCAGAATTATCGTCATCCCCAAACCAGGAAAGGACAGGACACAAACAGCGTCATACAGGCCGATATCACTACTACCCACGCTAGGAAAGATATACGAAAGAGTGCTCAACAAGAGGATCAACACGGAGCTCCAAAGACTAGAAGTCATCATCCCGGAACAATTCGGACTCCAGCAGGGGAAATCAACAGCCATGCAACTTGCCAGGATAGTGGACCACGCAATGATAGCAAACAATACCAAGAAGACAACAACAGCGGCACTACTGGACCTAGAGAAAGCCTACGACACAGTATGGAGAGAAGCCATGGCAACCAAGATGCACGAAGCAGGAATCGCACCAGCAATCACGAAGACCATCATGAGCTACCTAAAGGACAGGACAACAACAACACTGATCAACAGGACAGAATCAAGGACAAGGACAATAAGGCAAGGACTCCCCCAAGGAAACGTGATATCGCCGACGCTGTTCAACATCTACATCAACGACGTACCCAGGAAGCAAAACAACGCAGACGACGTCGCCGTATTCACATCATCCACACAGCAGATGGCAGCAATGCAACGAATAGAACAACACGTCAGGATGATAGCAGAATACTTCAAGAAGTGGAAGTTGAAGATAAACGAGACCAAAACGCAGCTAATCAACTTCAACCATAAGAACAGGAGGACAAGGACACACATCACGATCAACGGGACAAGAATCGAGGACACGGACACAGTCAAGTACCTAGGAGTCACACTGGACAGGAAGCTGACATTCAAGGACCACATACAAGGAACCAGGAGGAAAGCAGGAATAGCAGCAAACATAATCTTCCCATACATCTCGCCGCAGTCAAGACTGGACAAAGACATCAAGATTAAACTGTACAACGCATACGTTAGGCCAATCATCATGTACGCAGAACCGGTTTGGAGCTCCGCAGCCAAGACCCGCCAGAAGCTACACACGCTGGAATGGAAGATGCTATGCACAATCATGAACTACAGATGGGAAGACTTCAAGACATCGAGGACACTGTACAGAGAATCCGGAACAAGGTCACTGGGACAGAGACTGCAGGAACACGCCACGAAGTTCTTCAGGTACACGACGAGGGCACGGGAACTAACCAGGAACATTGGGACACTAACAATAGAAGAGATGCCGTTCAGGAAAATCCACAAAGTAATCCACGAGGTGATGCTATAACTCAGGAACAAGGACTAGGACACTAGGACGCCACCCCCCCCCCAACCCAGGAAGGACTGCATGAAGCGGAAGAATACAAAAAGTGCAGTGTATATCATTTAGTTAAAAATTTTGTCATGCCAGTTATTTAAGTATCTTAGGTTCAGGTGGACGTTTGTTAGGTACCACCTTAGTCGGTAGTATATAGGTATTTATTTGTAAATATGTATATATTGTTAAGTTTGTTATTAGTTTTAGGTCAAATATCAAGTATCATAAGGCATCTATTTATAAATAAATAAATAAATAAATAAATAACGCACTGGAATGACTCAGGCCACCAGCATCCAATGGGGTAGAGATGCCATTTGCACAAGAGGCAAATGGCATCTTGACCATAAGCTAACATGGAATTAATACCTACAAAAAGCAACTTGTGCAGAAGGATGTGCGGAAAAATCTAGACGATGCCACCAAAAATGGCTTTATGCATATATGTCGGTGGTTTGGTGACCAAAGACACAACAGGTTGGAGTGATATGTCGGCTCAATGCAATCCCAAGACAAGCTTGGCAGAGTATCAATTAGGACCACTCCACCAGGCGCACTAGAGGTCCGGCTTAACCTACCATCACTTCACATACCTATACTTTTTAGGGCGAAGCAAAATCAGTCATGTGCAGACTGTCCAGAGGGCAAGCACCCATAAAGCAATGCACGGGAATGATTGCAACAAGCTATATGCCCATAACAGTTATTCTCCATTGAAAAAGAAGCTTATTTACTCACTAAACGCTAGGGTTACAATTTGCTTTAAGATTCTTAATTTTTCATCAAAGAGTAACTGTTATATTTACTCTTTGATGAAAAATTAAGAAACTTAGTGCAAATTCTATCTATCGAAAAAGTAACTTAGTTGCTAACTAGCCAGTTATTCTATACTTTAAGTACCTCATAAGCATTTTTGTTGTTAATGTACTAATAGCTCTGGCAGCCGTAATATTTATTGGAAATGGAAGCTACTAAACTGTTATCACCTTGAATAAGCATGTAGTTACAAAATCGTTAAATATGGGGTAAAACCAATAGAGTTTCAGTAGATGTAAAGCACAAATTCTAGATCAAAAAGAACATCACTAGTGATCCCTAGTCCTCCTACCACACTATTGCTCTTTTGCTGTCTGTGTTGCTGTTTTATTGTATGTTTTGCTGTTTTACTGTCGTTTTTGTTGTTTTACTGTCTGTTTTGTTGCTTTACTGTTTTTACTGGCTGCTTTGTTTACTGAAAAAAAAAAACAGTAAAAACAGCAAAACAGACAGTAGAGCAGCAAACCAGATAGTAAAACAACAAAACAGACAGTAAACCAGCAAAATAGACAGCAAAACAGACAGTAAAACAGCAAAAGTGTGGTAGGAGAACTCGGGATCACTAGTGATCTTTTTTTTTATCTAGAGCTTGTACTTTACATCTACTACTTTCACATTCGCGCAAAAATAACATAAAATCACAACATAAATAAAACTGTTCAATTACAAAATAAAGAGACACATATACGTTAAGCTTTATTAATAATAAATTTAACAACAGTTAAACAATATAATAAACTACTTACTAAATTAAAATAAAAAATAAACTCTAGATGGGTACATAGCTTCAGTTTGATTAAAAATACATCAAACGCAAAAGTTAATGCTTTCAATCTTATATAGTAAAATAATTAGAAATATTTACCATAAATTAGATATTTCCCAAAAAAAAAGAAATTGAAAACCAGATAAGTATTAAATCGTTGAAATGTCTTTAAGCT
>JAEQML010057964.1:0-31171 GCA_016904865.1 Pissodes strobi
CCCCGCGCGAAAACTAGCAAGAATATCGGCAAGCCATGATACAAATGGAACAATCATGTTGGCAGGCGACCTTTGACGCAGCGGCCATATACCAGCTCATCCTTTTGTCAGAATATTTGTGTTTGGAAATATGGTGAAATTATTAACACAAAATCAAAATCTCTTATTCATTACAAACCTTGAGTATTGTAAAAATAATAACTAATTAAAAACGTTAATAGATTTTTGAAACAGCCAGTTGAATACAAACTTTATCAAAATATTTATTTCGTGATAATAATAAAAGCCATAACGTAAGTTTGACAGGGCGCTGCGAGCAATTCAAAAGATATCAACTGTGTTGTTGATTAAATATACTGCAAACGAAAATATCGTTTATGGCCAGCTTTTATTTAAATTCAACCTATGTGCGGCGAAGTTCGCCGATCGTTACCAGGCAACGCAGAAAATAAACTACGACTCCTTTGTAGCGCTCGCAGTCCACGCAGATCCCGTTGAGTGGGCCTTCTTATCGTTAGTTAATGTTCGGTGGTGCTACCATTAAAATTGTTCTATTGGTTCTGGTGTTTCTCCAATGAAATCCAATTTTTTTATTTCTCTCCTTAAACTGTTCACGCCTCCCGGGTAATTGACATTACTTTCAAACTGTCTATGAATTCTCGCTAGAGTTGGTACTTGTTTTTCTGTTTTCTGGAAATTGTGGATTGTTTTGCGTAACACACCTTGATAAGCATCGTCCAAAGCTATTTTGCTTTTTGTCTTTTCACGATTTTTGTTTGGCGTAGAAAAAGATATAACTATATCAGATTCGGCATTTTTGGCTTCCTGCTTAATTCGTCTAGTTGTTACGTGCTTAGACTAATCTTGGCAGCGGCTGAAACACGCTCGTGCACTTTACTGAAATCAACTACTGGTCTTCCTACATCTACTTCTTGTTTCATAAACTATAAACTGTACAAGATTATAAATTATTTTGCGGCTTTGACAGTTTAATACTCGCCCTTCAACTTTGCTTTTAAAAGGTATGATTGCAAATAATACAAATTAATAAATTAATTCACAAGAAACGTCCTACTGTTTTAATAGACTGTACAGCAGTGTGGTGTCAAAGACAAACAGGTAAATGAGCTCCTAGATAGCCCCGCCACCTGTTCACCGCGCACCCGAAGGTCAGGGCTTTTTTCTATTTTGCGAGACCTGTGCCCTATAAAATTTTAATTCCCTTCCCTGTAATTCATCAACCTCCTTGGCCTATCTATACAATCAATTTATAGAATTCAGGACATGCATATATTTACACAACACTTAAACACATTTTAACCACGATGAGACCATATTATGTACTAATTACTCTCTATCGATCACAGCTGAAAGTAAAAGGAACTATTAACAACGAAAATACTAAAACTGTTATTAGAAATATATATTATTCATATATATCACATATCACAGTAAAAATTATTACAACTTAAACCTACACTTTAATCACTATGAGTTATAACGATTTTCCCTCTTGAATGACCTTTTCTAAGAGTCTGCATGGCACATGGTAATTCCATAAAGTTGAACTGTTGTTGGATGACTGGTTTTATCTATAAAAAAATATATCACAAGTTGGCTCTCATAAAGAATACTATTAAAATTTAAAAGGAAAAATTTCCCTAAATTTACGATTTTAGAAATTAAACTTTTTTAAAACAACTTTTGCCCAAAGCACTGCTTTTTATATTAGGCTAGATATATGAGATCCTAGTAACTTTACCAAGAAGACATTTGTCAGTGGGACGATTGCATAACTAATCTTCTACTGTCGACTTTCCCTAGCTTTCACAATTTGCAAAAAAAAACTTTAAAACGTGGAAAGGCTATTTAAGCCGTACATAAAAACGACATTTTAAATAAAAAGGAAAGTAGTACATAGTACCGTTCCAGCTGTCATTCATAATAAGAAGTTTATCGTTTGTAATCAACAATATCAATGATTCTTTTTCGCGTAAAATTAAATTTTAATAATTACTTACAAAAATTATTTAAATTTTATTCATCCGGGTACTTTTATTCTTATTAAAATTATTGTAGAAAAAAATATATTTCAAGCAGAAATCAGTATATAAAAAGAAACCGATTATACCATCGCTATAATTACACTGGCGGACAAAAAATATATCACACTAAATTTATTTTTCTTTTTATGGGGAGTCTCACATTTTCTCTGTTCAGAAACCAGCAGTAATCATGGCTAAATCCCAGCGTCCTTGATACCGAATTTTCTTTGTCCTGATATCTTGATGGAACCTTTCACCTTGTTCGTCACTGGCCGCACCCAAGTTCAAGAACAAGAAACATAAATGAGAATGAAGAAAGCGAATTTCAAATGACATTCGGCAACCAAGCGACTGGCACGAATCTAAAAGTTCATTAACTAGTTGTTCGTTATTTCATCGATCTTGTTGCCTAAAAATCATCTCGCTACACTCATAAATGAGTTTGATGCACTAAGTTCTTGCCTGGTGAGCTTTCCTATAAAATGGACATCATTGAGTTCCTGCATACCATCGATATCAGTATACGAGCATAATGAATTGTATTGCCATACTATAAACTGCAGGAAACGTCGCATTTTGTTCCTGTAATTTTTCTTCCTTTGGCTTTAAGGTCCACTCCTTAAAACAAAAACCAACAAGTTTTCACTGTTGCCTTGACATGAGGTTCAAATTCAGATCGTGCAACCAAATTCATTTACTACATGTATAGACCACCTACCGAATACCAATATAAACGGCTTTTCTCAGATCTTTGCAATCAAATTGATTTTCTCCAGATCAATAATTATCCAACGGTAGAAACTGTCATAGTAGGAGACTTCAAGGTACATAACACTACATCAAAAACGAGAATGAAGGACGAGAAGCCGACCAGGTACCTGAGCACCAAAAAAACTTTGCTAGCCTCCTGGATCTATTCTTAACAGTATAACTAATCCTGGCCGCCACATCGTAACCGTCCAACCTCCGTTGAGCTCATCAGACCACAATCTTATCTCCCAAACCTATAAACTTGGCATCAAAACACAGGACCCACAGGTACCCCGAAAGGTATGGCACTGCAAATCTCCAAAGTGGCTTGCCCTTCACCAGTTTTGTCTTTCTTTTCCTTAGAAAGACGTCTATTTTCATCTCTCCACTTTCATTCACTGCACCAAAAACACGCACCAGCTTACACGGTCACAAGGAAATCTCCACAAATATAACAGGACTTGTCAAGGAAAGTTTTGCAACTGCGCCGCGTTTAACTTGACATTTATTTCACATTACTTTCTTAACACCATATTACTTCCGAATTCAAAAGAAGACTAAATAGGACGGCACACCATCCTACTGAACGACTCCTCATAAAATGTTATTTGCCAATAATGTGCTCATAGAAAAATGGTAAGTATTAGGACTTTATGGACATGTATCTATGTATTAGGAAGGCATTAGCATTGTAAAAATAATAGGCTGAACTGTGTTACACAAATCATGTCGGCCAGTGTTATTATGCATCATTTTATGAGTCTTACTTTTTCTTGGCATATCAAATCATGAATAAATCTAAACCCACGGTTAGAGGGGACAAAATAGCCCCACCTAACGGTTTTTCCAGAACATATCCTTGTCACATTGGATTCCAGTAAATTGCCTGCGCTTGTTAACAAACCGCCAAACAAGCCATATTTGTCGTTGTTCACCAAAAGTGGAGAGTTTAAGGTGATGTACGACTCGTACTGCCAACTATTAGGAATATTCTGGATGCCCATGTTTGCAGCGTCGAGTATGACGTGGTACCTTAAAGATAAAACTGTATAGGTATAGGATGTTAAATATCCGAAGCATATATCAACATTACTCGTCATATATTTTGTTCTGAAAATTCATTATGTTCATTTATTCACGAACATTTAAAATTTCCAAATAACAATAATTGTACTCTCACTAGAATTAATCGCCTTAAACAGTCAGTAATTCACTTAATAAGCAGAGGTTTCGGCAGTTCAAAAATACAAACAAGTAAGGGCCACTAACCCAAAACTTCATACAATACATCAAATATGTCAATCATGTATGTAAGTAAAAAAAGTCATACTGATCTGAATATGTTGAGAACAAATTATTTACTGTCTCGGTTTTAGTTTGGGTGTGGGTTACTAATTTATATCGATATTATTTTATTTAAGTACGTGAATAATACCTGAAAAATGCTGCAGCATAAAAGAAGCCGTATTAGAGCCATGCAGAGAGATCCTTAAAAAACAACCATGGATGACTCCCGATAATCTCCGGTTAATGGATAAAAGACGTAAAGCTAAAAACAACAAGGAAGAATTCCAAAATATACAAAGGGAAATCTGAGAGAAAGTTAGAGAGGAAAAGGAATAATACTATAAAAAGAAATGTGAAGAAATAGATAAAGAAAACATGATAGCTTCGGAGTCCATAAAAAAGTAAAAGAATTGACTGGAATAGAAAAGGAAGGCAGACATATGTTTTAATTGATGAAAAATTGGACAAATTATATCAAAGACATGTTTAAAGACAATATGAGTAAGCCCCAAAGAGATATCTCAAAGCTGCGGACCAGAAATAACCAAACAATAAATTATACATGCCCTTAAAAATCTCTTTAACGCAAAAAATACCAAGTTTATGCTAGTACTAAAGGAACTTCAAGCTAACGTAAATCTTGTTTTAGAAAATCAAGCGATCGAAAGAGCAGATGAATATAAATACTTAAGGGCTATGATAAATCAAAACAATGATTGCTCGGAAGAAATCAAAATATGAATAGAGCAGGCAAGCATTCTGCAGCAGCGACCTCAGTGACCTCACATTGAGCTTGAAAGTAAGATTACTAAGATGCTACCTGTCCTCGCTGCTCTTTTACAGGGTAGAATGCTAAACACTAAAGAAAAGAAATACAGGAATTACATGCTTTGGAGATGTGAGATATGGTTGTACCAATGGTCCTCAAAATAAGTTGGACGGACAGTTACAAAGGTGGTTGTTATGCATAGGATACAAAAAGAAGTAATCTACTGTAAAGAAATGGAAATTACAGTATCTGGGAATTACAGGGAAGAAGAAACGTGGAAAGAAAATATCATTCCTGGCTACGAAGCTTGCTTGTTCAAGTAGCCTTGATGATTGCCAACGTTCGAAACGAGGCCGGAACTTGAAAAAGAAGAATAATATCTAGTTAACACTTCCTAATTAAATCAATAGTTTATGTATTGAAAAACAAAGCTCCACGCACACATATTAAATATATAGTACTTATAAATCGGCATATTAACTTACTTTCCTTCTAGTTGGACATTTTTCTCAAAATCAGGGTCATTTCTGTCATACACCACGTCAGACCCAAGTGAAGTCACCAAAGGTATAGCGTCATTAGAACAAGTGGCAAAAACCTACACAGGAATAAGTTTGGAAATTAACAAGATGAGATGTCCGCGTAAAATTATCATCTTATATACTCTATCCCATCAAATTTTATGAACGATTTTAGATTTTAGATGAAATATAAGATAGGACGTTTTTATTCAAACACCAATCTCTAAAAATATAAATACTTCTTAAAATAGTATTTTGGTATGCATGTAATCACTTAAATTTTAATGCCAATATTGTAAAGAAATGCTAGATAATAATTATGATTCGTAACAAAGCCTAAATGAATATATGTATATCAACATAATACTTAAAAACCAAGTGGTTTGCTGCATTTGTTCACTGATAGAAGTCAAACACTTAAATGTAATCGTTTGCAATATGCTCACCACGCATCCTTGAGATTTCAGTAACTGTATAGCGGCAGTACCAACACCTCCAGAACCGCCTAACACCAATACCCTGAGACCCTTCTTCTGTCTACAGATCAGATTTCCTGCCAAGAATAACCCACTCCAAGCTGTCATGGTTGCATATACAAGAGAAGCACTTTGCTCATGAGTTAAGTGTTTTGGTTTGGGCAGGACCTAAAATTTTAGACGAGGTATGAGCGTAAGAGTTATAATGTAATATTAGATGCTATATATATTATTATAGTGTTTCTTTAATCCATAAAAGTATTGTTTTCAAACATAGAGTGCAAAAGTTTCACAATATTACACATTTCCAAAACATTCCAATTTTAAAACTGCATGTCCAAGGGCTGAAGGATCCTGGTTATCATTAGCCGAAAACATTTTGCATATCTGCCTGCTGGAAAAACTCTCCGTTTGCTGGCATAAGAATGGGATACATTTCCCCGATAAATTGCAGCAAGACAGATAACAAAACAACAAATGTATTTTTGCAGGACAACTAACCTGCTCGCGAACTGTAGAAGCACTTAAAGAAATGCATATTCTCTTGGTTTGATGATTATATATTTGTGCGGTTCAACAATGTCTTAAAAAGACGAAAATGTGCAACAATACGAGACGAAATGTGATCAATGCTGTAAAGACTTGGTCGGTTTGTATTCCAAAAAATCTACACCTAGTAAAATATTATAATCAGTGAGGGCGATATCACCAATTTATATCTAAAACGATGCGTTTAAGGAGGGCTGTTCTTTTATATCATAAAAGGCGACCAGCAATCTCTTAATAACTAATAATACACAATTTTATCCACAATATCAAAACAGAATGTCTGCACTCGACACGGGTTTCACTAACCATATTAGCATCATTAGGAGATGATGATGCTAACATGGTTAACGAAACGCGACTCGAATGCAAAAATTCTGTTTCGGTATTGAGGCTAAAACTGTGCTGTAGTGCATTTTGCCGAAGTTTCCAATCACAACTAGAAGAACTATAATACTGTTGTGATTTGTATTCTAAAAGTATTCGATGCCTTAATGTATAATCAAATTATCTCCAATTGTACCGACATGATTTTCCATAATAAGTAGGCACCGACCAGTAATTTAGCTGTATATATCAATATTACCTGGAGAAGACTATGTTGAGGCTCAATGTGAGGCAAGGTCAAGAAGAGATTACTGATATCCAAAGAGTATTGGGTAACTTCTTCAAAGCCTTAAATACAGTAAATTAATCATTACTCTTCCCAGGTTTCAACCAGAATTTTACCCGATGGCTAAAAAGCTAATATCCTTTTTAGTTCAGAATGCCACTTTTAAATTGAATACAATTATATTATAATAATCTCTGGGAGCCCATTGTTCTCGATCTCGCTTTAGTACTCGTGAATGATGTTGATGTTCTCAATAATTATAAAATTTTAAGACTTGATTTGCAGGCTGCTATTAATAGATTTGTGGCGCAAGTAAGTTTGAAAGGCGGTAGCGCTCAATAACCGTAAATTTTATCCATGCGTTTTTTTATTAGCGCATGCATTGGTGATAGGACCTTTAATACATAAAGTATAACAGTATACTTTGGGAAATAAAAGCCATAATATAATTATTAAGTTGAATGTTTCCCTTTAAATTCTTGATTGTAACAACATACCATGATAAAATGAATAAATACATAACATAAGTATGGGATATTGTCAAAACAGTCACTTAAAAAATATATATAAATAGTATATTATAAGTTGTAGATTATCATAAACATCACCAATACATCATCAGGGTTATCAGCTTGGCACAAATACTCAAATACTTTCTATTATGGTAGACTCTAAATACTCCTGAATAGAATAAAAATGTCAACCGTAATTAAATTGTTTAATAGTTTTGATGAATTTCATATCACCAGAGACTTGTTTAATTTTCACAGGTATAGCTTGTAAGGTAATATTAGAGGGCTATTTGCAGCAGTCGATAACCGATATTTAAATTAAATTTCCGCCTTAGCGGCTCCCCGAGTTAATCTGACGTTAAATAAATTTGCTCTCGCATATTTTGCGAATTGATACAAAAATAAAGAAGGGAACGTCGGAATTCCTAACCGTGGAAAAGGTTAGCGACATGAAAATTGATGATGCTTGAAGAGCATACTTGCTACTATCCTCTTCTGCTCTCGCCGTATTACTCCAGGCCAAAATGGCCCAAGTTAGATAGAATTTAACATAGAATTAGCAAAGTTTTAAGAGATTAAGGTCAACCTTACAGCATAATTGCCATATAACAAATACGTAATCAGCCAGTTTTTCCAAAACATGTTCCACTTGGCCTGATTATGAAAGCTTAGCATCCACAAAAATTTTAAAAACTACTTCTGTTCTCTTATCTGGTTATTAAATTTAATCAGAAGAGTTTTGCAAGAACCTTAAGGTGAAGAATATTAGTTGCGCTTTATCATCATTCAGAAGCAAGCCGTTATTATTACAATAATTTTTAACCCCAAACACAGCAACATTTGACCTCTCTGCAAGTCGTTCAAAGCAAGATCCCTTAAAGAGGGAGTTGTTGGTATGAATAAATGAATTTGAATCAATACTCTCCACTATTCTGTTGTAAAATGAAACTGCGTCCTGAGTAGAAACTCCCCTTCGTAAACCGAATTGATTTTAGTAAAAGAAATCTGCTCTTTTCAAAAACACGAGTAATCTATTGTAAAAATACTTCTCAAATATCTTTGAAAAAACCGCTACGCCTCTGTAGTTAACCATGTCGTGTGCGTTTTCCTTTTTAAAAATTGCCCAAATAGTTGTTTTTGAAATACTTTTAACTTTTAGACGGATATATTAATTAGGTCTCTTCAAAAGTGAGCATGATACTTTGTCGAAACCACCACTGGAATCTTTTTTAGAAACTGACAATATAATATCTTTACTTTCTTCCCTTGAGTAGGTTCTTAAAAAACTGTATTTTTTATACCGCTTACATAATTTTTATTAATAAAGTTGTTCATTTTAGAAGTTAAAGTTTTTATGGATTCAATAAAAAAGAATCATTAAATGCTTGATTAGCGTCATTTAAATTATCAAATTTGTGAAGGTTATTTTTATCAACAAAATAAAATAGATTATTGAACCTGATATGATTTGTCTTATTTTTTAGGATTTGCCATGCTTTATATTTACAGAGTTTGCAAACAAGTTATTATTATGGTTGTTTTTTTGCTTCGTAAAGGTATACGTTTTTGGTGTTGTGTTTTTAATGCATTATAACGAGCCAATAGTTGGGGCTCAGATATGTGTTTATAAGCCTAACCCAAACCAACCTAAACAGTTCTCTCAATGTCATTAGAAAGCCAAGAGTCAAGGCTCCCCCGCAACCTTATTCCTACCCTTATATGTTTCAATAGGAAAGCAAAACTTAAAATTTTGATTAAATATACCATAAGAGAAATTAAATTTTCCGTCAAGATTTTTTCCCAGGTTTATAGACTCCCAGTTTACCTTAGAGTGTTCTAACTTCAAATCATTATATTCGTAATTAATGAAAAAATCGATATTGTTAAATTGCTGTTTTTCCTTCAGTCAAAAGACAACAATATTGCATAGAATGATCTGAAATGTCAGTGCAAACAACTCGAGGAGTCACTAATGTGACCCAAAAACATTTAACCTAAAGAGACCCGACAACTCATTCATAAAAATCCGAAACCTTGCAAAAATATCAACAAAACGATTGTCCCGCCTCCTTATATTTTTATGTACGGTGTACAAACTTTTGTCAAACTTCGTCCCCACTACTAAATGTAGTTTTGCCCGCCCCCGCCTGAACGAAAGCAAGGACAGTTCATAGACGTAGACTTTGAAAATGTGAGTCCATCATAATAATAATTTCAATAAAGTAAATACGTCTAATTTGAAATGATGGTATTTATTCGAGTGCATTATTTAAAATATATTTGTTTTATTTATAGTGTGTGGGTTAGATTGAGTTAGTTTGTGTTGGATATGGGTTCTGAAGGTTAGTTAACACAAAATAGTTATTTTGCTGTGTCACGAAATTTGTACGTGTCCTTGCAAAACCACTGCGATGAAACCAAAGAAATTTTCACTTCAAAAACGATTTAATAGAGGTTGGTAAATGACTGCAAACATATCAGATTATCCATTAATATGACATACGTAGGTAAGTATTATAAAATATTAATTAATCACATCACAAAATGGTGCCCACTGTACTAATGTGTTTCATTTACTTTTACTTACTTGTGGAAACTCAGGTTCGGATGGTAATAGCTGGAGATTTTGCATACCTCACACCGCAAGACCATCGTTACTTTGATATAAAGTTTATAAAAAATATTTATAGGAAATCACTCACGAAATATAAAAAAGCTACACGTCGCGTCGCGTCGCACAAATTCAGGCTTTAAAACGTCCATTTGAAACCAAACAAAACTGGGCGAAGAATGCTATTTTGCACGTTTTTAATGAAGAACATTTATTTATTCAAGGCGCGATCAAAAGTTGGACGGCCATCTTGTTACTTTTGACGTCTGTATTATTAGGAATCCCATTCAAAACGGTGCGGTGTCGAAATTTTTGCTAGTGAGCTTTGACATTGCACAATTTTGTTAATATCATAGCAACCAGTCATCAAAAATAGTGTCGAAAAGAGCGTCTTTTCGACACAACTTTGCGTATCGAAAAGACTTCTTTATGATACCAAAATAGAGATAGTATATTGTGCAACAAGTGCTGAAAATAAGACTTTTCACACGAATGAGACAGTTTGGTGACACGAGCCGTAAGCGAGTGTCATAAAGTCTCATGAGTGTAAAAAGTCTTTTCAGCACGTGTAGCACACTATACTTTTTCTACGACTGCTACGTACAGGGTGCCCCATTGGGAGTGTGGTAGAAAATTACATGTTATATGGGAAACATTTTTATTATTGATTTATCAGAAAATTTTATTCCTAATGAAAGAAGCTACGTGAGTAAGAGATTCTCGCTAAACTATAACTAGGGGCACAGTCTTAAAATGGGGCCACCGGAGTGGGGTCCCTATTTTCCAAATATTTTGAAAAAGAGGCTCCGAGGTCGAAGCCCTAAAATGGGGCCCCAGGGGGCGAAACCTTAGAATGGGGCCTATGGTTCGGGAGTCCCATTTTTTACAGATTTAGCAATGGAGCCCGCGGGGGGCGAAGCCCTAAAATGGGGCCCCAAGTCTTAAAAGGGGGCCTCTGGTATAAGAGTTCCATTTTCTACAGTTTTGCAAAAAGGGGCTCCCGGGGGGTGAAGCCCTATAATTGGGCCCTCTTTTTTAGAGATCTGGTAATGGGACCTTTGAGGGCGAAGCTCTGAAACGAAGACGAAGCCCTTTAATCTAACTACCCGAATAAGCGTGTGAAAAGTATACTTTGCACACGCCGTGTGCAAAGTATACTTTTCACAGGATGTTTGAAATGTCCAGTTTTCAAGAGCAGTTGCTAGTGCGTTTTTGTCTATTTTCAGTATATTCAACTTACATTTGCAATGAATGGTCATTGCATAATATACTATTCAGCAGCTAATAATGAAACAAAATTTCCGAAAACTTATTTCCTGAATAATTTCAAATTTGAACACGAAATTTATGAGATACCAAAAATACGCAATTTTATCCCGATTTAAACGTTTTTGTGACACATACATAGGGTTTTTCTGCTCTCAATGGTTAAACGAAAAATTAAATCATACCACTGCTAGCCTAAAAATAAATTGCTTATCATTATTTTTGAGACAAATAAAAAGGAACTGAAGCATACAAATTTTATTTAAAAACATACAAATATGACAAATATCTGGTTAATGACATATTCAAAAAGTAGCTTAATAACTATTTTCTTCTAGTAACACGTTCCCTGCCGTCACGATCTATAGGACCGAGAATGAAGTGTTCAAGCTATAAAAACTCGGTCCTATAGACCGAGATAAAACAGTTCGCACACGCCAACTCGGTCTATAAGACCTAGATCGTTTAAAGGTTCCCGACCGCCGCCGGTCTTGTCTTTAGTGCCAATAAGCATGATAATAGACCGAGCCGGCCTGTGAGACAAGTTCGCACCTAGCAGTTTTGAGTTTTTTTAATTCTACTACTGTCAGTACAACATAGATATCTTGTAATTTTTTTCATATTTTCGTCATTTGTTTTAATTCATTGGCAAATGTTTTAGGTATCGAAAAAGGGTTCCTGAGCAACCTCTAAAAATCTCAGAACCCAAACCTTACCGGAATTTTTTTTTGAGAAATTTGTCAAATATCGAAAAATATGGCTCCTAGAATGTATAAAAGTTGAATCGGCCTTACTAATCAACGTGAACGCCTGAAAAGATTCGAACAACAAGTGTAAACGTGTCACAACAGATCAACACGGACCGCGGTACCGGACCGAGTGTCGCAAATCGAAGACGAGATCCTCCTGCGTCAACTCGGTGTATAGGACCGAGCGACAAAAAAAATATTTTTGAAGGCTAGAGGCGTTATTTTTCAAAATTTTCGCTTGAAGACTTTTAGTTATGCAATACTTTACTCAGTGGCGTTATTGGCCTGTAGGAACAGACTTCAAAAAAATACCGTGGCGTTATTGTCCAATCAAGCAAATATACCTACGGCAGTGAACGTGTTAAATACCTATTAAAAATATATTTTCATTTAATTATAAATGCTACTATCACTGAAAATAATCTCCTAAATAAACTGGTATATCCAGAAAAAAAGATCAAATCTAGCGTATTGGCAATTGTAATTGGTTTATTTAGATTTGCTAAACAAATTGTTAGGGTATTTCTATAATTAGGTAGGTATATAATATAGTTAAAGTAGATAAACATATATACAGCAGTGCCTTCACTGGTTTTGAAACGTTACCAAGTTAGTATACTTATCGAATGGGGAAGAGCCGTCGGTCGTCGACCTCCAATGCTCTCAATCTATTGGTGCAGTTACTTTACTACGTGCATACTATAAATATTTTGGGGGTAAAACAAGGCGG
Organism: Pissodes strobi; assembly: GCA_016904865.1. Taxonomy (NCBI): domain Eukaryota; kingdom Metazoa; phylum Arthropoda; class Insecta; order Coleoptera; family Curculionidae; genus Pissodes; species Pissodes strobi. Next base: position 12,876 of record JAEQML010057964.1, read on the forward strand.
AACCAAGGGAAGCGGCATTGCCAGATTGACATGTAAGAACTTCAGAACCGGTTTTTGATGAATCAAAAATGGGGAAAATAAGTATTTAGTATTATAATTTAATATGAAAAAAGTATGTACAGTAACTCGTAAACTTAAAATTTGGCAACGCTATGTCTATCGACCATAGAATGTGCCTCAATGTTGGGGGAAAACAAAGAACCATTTGTCCCGTCTCTTCAGGTTAAATGTTTTTGGTCGGACCCAAGGTACAGAAAATGTTATCAATGATCGTTTTTGAATCATCTTCAATGCGAGTATATTCAGTTATCCTGTTTCATACACCGAAAGATAACATATTTTCCAAACCCGAGATGGTTAGAGTCTTTATTAAAATCAACGTTAAAATCCCCACAGAAAAAAGAGTGGCTGCCAGGCTCACATACATTAGATAATACCTCAAATAGGTTATTAAAAAATACATTAGAATTACCAATTGGAGAACGATGCAAGCAACATACAAAGATTGAATTATTATTCACAAGTATTTCGCACAATGAGAATTCAAAAAACTATTTAACTACTAGACGATATAAATTTGATATCTTGTCGTAAAAATATTGCAATTGTGATTATGCACTAACCTAAGAGTGGATCGGCAGTATAAACTGGCTAGCTGATAATCCTGAAGACCCACCAAAGAGATCTCTACGGTACTGCACCAAGTGTCTGTAACACAATCTCACTGACTGTAAAAGCAATTCGAGTTCGAGAAACTTTGTTTCTCATACTTCCTATATTAATGGGACCTGGGACCTTCTATTTTCATAGACGGGAATCAAACCTAACTTCGCAATACTTTTACCTGCAAAGTCTCTAAGAGGCCGGTGAACTGAAATTTGTTCCTTTTGTCTTGCAGGTCATGTTTGGATCCTCCTGGGAAGCGATACCGGTTAAACCATAAAACAATGATTATTGGTGCATGCTGTCTATTTGGCCTAATTACAGATGTGAACACATGTTCAGTTCTCACAAATTTATTAAGTTTTAATCTCGGTTTTAACACTCCATTGCCGAATGAGACATGTACAGGGTGCGGCAAAATGAAAGGTACTATTTGGAATGTCAATAAAAACCAAACCACACAAAGGAAAGAAAAAAGTTTTTTTATTTGTGGAAACTACATAAATCATGCCATTTCAAGACGTTATGTTTTAAAAAGTACATATCTTAAATGACGGCCATTATTGTTGATACACTCTTGAAGATTTTTACGGAAGCGCGCCATTGCTCTCCGGATCATCTCTTGTGGAATTGCGGCAACTTCTTGTCTTATGGCTGCCGTTAATTCGTCCAAGTTCTGTGGTTGATGTCTAAAAACTCTCCATTTGAGGTATGCCAAGAGAAAAAAATCGCAGGGTGACAAATCAGGCGAACGCAACCCGAGGTCACCCCGTTAAGACACTACTTTGCCCGGGAACATTTCTTGAAGAAGGTTGAGTGAACGACGCCTGGTGTGCGATATAGCACCATCCTGCTGGAACCATAGATCTGATTATTGTTCAACTCGTTCAAAGTTGGACGCAGAAAATTGTTTAATATGTCAAAATAACGATCTCCGTTGACTATTACAGTTACTCCATCCTCTTCAAAAAACTAAGGAGCCCACACGCCGAAGTCAGATATTGCACACCAGACGGTAGCCTTTGGGCTGGGAAGTGGTCGCGGATGAAGTTCTGGTGGATTATTTCTCGACCAATAACGGAAATTCTGCTCATTCACATTGCCCGATGGGTGGAAATAAGCTTCGTCGCTGGACATGGAATACAGCTGCTGGCGGCATGTTTCGAAGAATATCCCGGCACACATTGGTACGGGTTTCAAGGTCTCTTTCACTTAATTCCTACACCACCATCATTTTATACGGATCCATTCGGAGTGGGTTTTGTAAAATTCTCCGGACGCTTCCATCAGAGATTTCCAACGCAGTTACATGCTACGCGCTGGAGGCCTCGGAGACTCGTCTACGGGCACTCTGACTGCATTCACATTTTCCGCTGTTCTTGCTGTCTTTGGTCGGCCAGTACATTTTCCCTTAAGCACAGAACTTGTTTCCCGGAAGTTTAAAACCCATCGACGAATTGTTCTTCCGTCCGGAACCGCACCATCACGACCAACATCGAGCCGATTACGAAAGGCACGCTGCGTCGCTATTACAGATTCGCCATTTCTAATAAACTCCTTGACTGCGAAAGCGCGATGCGCTTTGGTCCAAGCCATGTCAATAACTGAAAATGGCACAAAATTATCTACCTAAGGCAACCGCGCGTACAGTGTTGTCGTTTCCGAGAACCAAGCAACGACTATTTGTATATTTTGCAAAACAGCCTATATTTTGTAAACAAAAAATATCTAGGAAATGCATACTATCTATCACAAAATTGATATTTTGTCTAACCTAAATTAAAAGTAAATGTTTAAAGTACGATACTAGTGAAATTAATGCATGCATCAATTCACAGTCAAATCTCTTCTTCACTAAAAATCGCCTGCTCGCCGAAATTAAAAATTCTTGTGGCATTAGTTCACGTTTTGACTCTTTGTGCCCAACATGTGTAGTTCCTAAGTCAATTGGAAGCACCTACTATAAGAGTACCGATTAAAAGACAGTTTCGACCTTACACAACAGTCGTTTTTATATAACGTTTTGCATAACCTGTTATTAATGATATAAGTAACAATTTAAAACTCAATATTAACCTCAGCCGATCCATAATAATATTCACTAGTTAAACTAAGTGAGACCTCAGTAATATTCTTAAAATGTAGTTTAGCTGTAAAGAAAGTAGATTAATCCTTTAATATTGACAGAAAAACTTAATGTTCAATATCTGAATAATTTTGGATTTTACCATTACAAAAACTAGTCCTTACATGACACTTTGAAGCTAAAACAGCTTCAGCAAGCGTCCCTTGTTTGTGGATGGGTACAAAACCATAAACTTCATCACCTATATTAAATTCTTCATTTACTCCATGCCCTTTTCCAATTACAGTACCTGAAAAATCTCTTCCTAGTATTAAAGGAAATTCAATCTGTACATTTCTAAGTACTTGAAATGAAGTTTTTCCATAGCCACCTAGAATCAAACAAAAAGAACAAATATTATTATGTAAGTAGTTCCTGTCATTATCTAGACATATTTAGTACATTGATAATTAAAAGAATTCAAAACAAAGATGCCCTAGAATGTATTATTTTCCTTCGACAAGAAAAGCACACATAGGTAATCCTACTATAAAGGATTAAAATATACTTCTATACTTCTTCCATAAAAACTTGTCGGGATGTTTTATGCCTTATCAGGGGGTACCTCAGGGCTCCCCGCTATCCCCCCTTCTCTATAATATTTACTGCCATGACATATACAACTATTTCCAAGATGACTCTAAGTTTTTTGATCCCAAATCATATATCCTCCAATTTGCTGACGACACTGCTCTTGTTACTCACAATTCAAACATCACATCCACGTTAAATTCCCTGCAGCTTCTAATGGATAAAACTATGACCTGGTTTAACCAATGGCGATTGAAACCTAACCCCATAAAATCCCAGTTCTTAATTTTCAACCACCACATTAAACCAAATTCTCCACCCATTATTATCAATAATCATGCCATAAAACCACAGCCATCAGCCAAATATTTGGGAATCAATATCGACCAAAAACTTAATTTTAACTACCACACAAGAACAATCAAAACCAAATGCGTAACAAGAGGAAAACACTTTCGAAGTCTTACCTATAAACAACAGGGAATATCACTGAAAACTGCAGCCCATATATACCAGTCAATATGTCGACCCATTCTAGAATACTGCCATCCTATCTACTTAAACTGTCGACCACCAGCAATTAAACATCTAAAAGTAGCCGAAACAGCAACTCTACGGACCATTACCAAGATGCGTCACCCACAAAATCCGTTATATAATCCATCTAACCAACTACTCTACGAGTTGACAAAAGTAGAACCAATAACAACCAGACTTAGAGACTTGAGTACCAAATTTGCCAGCCAAGAATCTAATATACAGGTTCTGCATGCACTATGCAACAAAGAAATACCTCCAAACAGAAGAAGAGTCTATCCAGAAACATCATTATATCAATCCATCATACATCTGCAACAGTAAATCATCACATATTACACAACCAAAACTCAAAAAATCCAATCCTGTAAATAGTTATATAATATGTTTATTTATATTTTTCACTTTTTTTTTCCAATTGTAAATAATATATAAAATTGTATGTAAAAGGCTGAAGGACTTCGGTCAATGGCCCTTTGATATTTAGGTCAATAAAGAACGTTATAAATAAAAAATAAACTTCTATAGTTTAAAATTTTTATTTACATAATGCTTTAATCAAACCAAATCAATCAGATCAAATTTATTCATATTAAAATACATGTCATAATGAAAGGAAAAAACACAATATAGAATTCGCAGTCAAGAAACTTGTGAGCACTGACAAATTAAAATTGGAGCATTAAAAACGATGAAAATAAAATATATCAAAAAGCACAAACACATATTAACACTCATTGGCTCATCAGATACAACATAGAGAAATACACATTTTGCTAAAGCAATCGATTTTAAAACTTATAAGTAACTAAATTCATTAGTATCATAAATTGGATTGTCAAGCAAAAATTTCTTAACCTTTGAAACATTTCACTGACCAATCCTATCTACCACTAGGGCGAACACAAAACAATTTTATTGTCGAAAATCCGGAAATAACCTGCAGTATGCTGGGCACTATATTTTCTTTTTGTATCATGGCCGTGAAATGCCTCATGTGCCATGTAGGTCTCCCCCATTGTTTTATACATAACAGGCTGTCCAAAATGTATTGTGATGGTAGCCTTAATATGGCCAGGCAGGACTCATAAAGCCTTTCTCTGTAGATAGCAGATACGAGCAGCTCGCGATACATGACTAAACACCAGCAATGCATAGGACATTAATGAGTAGAACAACACATAGAAGACTGCTCTAGGCACGGAAAGAAACGCACTCTCCGCGCGGTGTCGCAGGGCAAACAGTGTACCACTGAGCCTCTTTGCTAATAGCTCAATGTGGGCATGCAACTTGAATTCAGGGTCAATGTGGACTCCAAGGAACTTTGTCCTTATTGTGCCCCTATTCACATTATCCATCATTCTAAGGCAAAACAGCAGCCATTAGTCTTGCTTTAATTCAACAGTAATGTATTCATGCTGAGCCAATTTCTAGCAATCGACTGTGCCCCTCTCAATCTCCCCACAGTACTTTCCAGGGTGGAATCCGAGAGGGAAAGAATGATGTCATCCGCAAAAAGAATGTAATTTGCTTCCATATCACCAAAGGGCAAGTCTTTAATACTTATTTGAAAAGTTTTCCTGAATATAGTTGTGTTTCTACAGAAATTTTAGGCCAATAAAGCCAATTTTATCGTTTCTTCCTCGAAAACACACAATGTGTTGAGTGTTTTTACGTCATTTTTTGACGTTTTTTATTGGCAGAAACTTAATAATAATCAACTGTCTTGTGGAACAGTGGAGCAAATAAAAGTGCTGCGTGGGCTAAAAAAAAGTGTATAAAAATAGTAAATCAGATTTCCGTAAATAAAAAATATCTAAAACTGATGTAAAACTCTGTGTGATTCTGAGAAAAAGCGACCTGTCTGAAAAATAAATTTAATTTTGGGGGAGACTGCACATTTAAAAAAAATTCTAACATTCGAAGTTCCAGAACTATATTTTAGGGGAAGCATAAACTATAAGGATAAGACTGTATTAAATTAAATAATAATCGAACTGTATACTTTCAGAAGTTTTAATGCTTTGCACTCCACTCGGTAAGGTTATAGTTGCACCAACTCTCATTTTTTTGACAAGAAAGGATGAGTTTTGGCAGAGCAAAATGTGATGTGCTACACTTCTGTAGGTGAGTTGCATGCTTAGGTAACATCAAAATTCAAAAACTAATCTGACACGCAAACTAAAAAATTACCTAACATTTTATTGTTTTTCAATAGCAACTCCACTTAAGCATAAAAAAGGAACTGCTGCTGTTTTATAAGACTCATAAGGCAGAAAATATAGTGTGTATAATGACTATTACCGTTGATTGACTACAGGCGGGTATTTAGACAATCAACGCTATTATACAGAATATACATATAAGTGATAATGCCAAATCAGGCAGAGAACAGCTGAATTAGAAAAAAATCCGAAACTCATTCTGTATTAATGCTGAGAATAATATTACGTTGCCAGAATAGACAAAAAATTACCTAACATGAAAGAATCTATGGGATTAAGAGATGCTGCTTTAACTTCCACCAAAACTTCTTCGGGAGTGTTAATAATAGGAACTCGACTCTGGGCCAATTGCAGTTCTTCAATATCTCCATAAGAATGTATTGACCAGGCTGACATTTTATGCATTTTCTTCAATTTTGGGGCTTGTTGGGACAAACCTCTTCTTTGCATCATAAAGAAGTTTCGGGTTATCATTTTTTAACCGGTTATTTAAATTTTAGAAAATTGAGATTAGAGCTGTTTGAGTCCAGAGAAGAGAGGAATATAAGCTCTAAGACCTCATATATTTTTAGTGGTATGTGATCATATAAATAAATAAAATATAACAGAAACGGAAAGTAACAAACAGACAAGATGATGACAAGAACAACAAAACCACAAAATATGTGAACAAAACAACAACAAAATCCTGATCTGACGTCACACGTCACAGTGTCTGACGTTGGTCTCTAGATCACCTACTAACTTTGCAATGCAAAAGCTGCGAACATGCGTATTGGTTGAAATGTATCCGAACATTAGCCGTTTTCGATTTACGTACTAATCTAACTGAAATTCCTATTTTAACTAAAGTTGCAGATAGAACCGTATCTACGTATCCAAAGACACTCAATCGAAAGCGGCTATTACCTACTTATATGATGAGTCATTCTTTTATACATATATGGGATATGTGTATCGCGGTCTCGCGAGTGCTTTATTTTGGCCAGTGTTGCCAGAGCGGCAAAGCCAAAAATCGCTACAACCGGTGTGAAAAGTCGCTACTTTGTCGCTATCCTAAGTATCCTAGTATCCTAAAAAAAAAAAAAAAAAAAAACACGTGTTTTTTACAGAATAGGATTTTTTATTTTGCTGCATAAAATTGGAAGGGAAAAATAGTTAATAAAAACGTAGGAGAAACAAAATAGTGTTTTCACTAAAACTAACAACATAACACACAACACATCAAAAACTAATTTAATTAGTCGTATTTTGATTATCATGTATTAGTTAAAGATTGATTAGCAGTTGGTATAAAGTATACTGCCTATAGCAGAAGGTAAATGCACTAAATTGCGTTTAGGCAGACGGACACACAAATTATGGAACATGGAATAAAAACAAAAGGTTTTGACCAGAACGATCGATTTCGGGAAAGTCCCGGACCCCGGGCCACAACTGATGCGATCTAATCCGAGCCGAGCCGATAGAGCAGACATGACAGTGGCTCCCGGTCCTCAATTATAATTTGAATATCAAGATAAATACGATAATTCCAAATCGCAAAACAAAACAGTGATTAACAAAACTTCCTACCCTAATTCAAAATTCGAAAAAGTCGCTACAAATAGGCTTGTTTTTGTAAATCGCCGCTATGTCTCACAGTCAACAAAAAGTCGCTATTTTCGCGACAAGTCGCTACGAATGGCAACACTGATTTTGGCTGCCGTCAAGGTAAAAGCGTCTCCAACGCCATCTAGTGTAGGTGGCGTTAACTCGAGCGATTTCCTTCGCTGTCTTCGTGATGCAATCAATTTGTAGCAAGAGGCGTCGTGGTATAGATGTTTAGATGGTTAGGTCTCAATTCGGCGACTATCGGTGGCAGCCCGGGTTCAAACCCCGTTGCTTTTTTTTTAAGGTTAAGTTTTTAAACAGTTTTAGATTTTGGGTATGGCTTGGGTTAGTTTTGGTTAGCAAACAGTTTTTTTCTTGATTTTGGGTATGTCTTGTGTTACGTTTGGGTTAGCACCTGGTTAGTTTCCTTTTCTTGAGCACCCGTAGCGAGCGGAGGGCCATGCGAAAAGTGAAATATTACTTATTGTAATATATAAACAGCAACTTGCACGTGTTTCCGCGAATACATTATGAGCATTATAAGATCCTTTACACAAATAGTGCACTATATAAAAATCGGCCTTTCCCATTGGTCGATCCGCATGGCCCTCCGCTCGCTTCGCTCGCTACGGGGGCTCAAGAAGAGGAAACTAACCAGGTGCTAACCCAATCTAACCCAAGACATACCCAAAATCAAGAAAAAAGCTGTTTAGAAACATAATCTTTAAAAAAAAATAAAAAAGGCAACTGTTCAGTGAGACCCAACGATCTAAACCTCTACACCACGAGAGCTCTTGACAGGAATCGATTGCATCACGCAGACATATCGTAATAGGAGAGGTCGATTTTTACATAGTGTACTATTTGTGTAAAGGATCTTTAAACGCACATTATGATTCACAAAAAAACCTGAATCCCAACTCTTTGAATGAATTTGACGTCTGCATCCGCATTTGTAATATTCGACCTTGACGGCAGCCAACATTAAAGCTTTCGCGAGACACTCGTCTCATAGGAAGTAACTTGGACTAGCATCTAGCCGTTACGCTATAACTTTTTCTAACATGCGCAGTTGTGTTTTCTGATCGCGTTTCGGGCGTTTGTTGATTTTACTAGCGCTATAACTTTTTCGAACCTTGTTGACTACTGAATGCAGTGGAATGTATTCGCGGAAACACATACAAGCTGCTGTATCTCCACTATAATATGGCTTTTGTTAAATATATCCTGGTTTTTAGTTAGATAAAGCAAAATATATCTTAGAAAGTTCCGACAAAGTACGGGCACGTTATCTCACTTTTCGCATGGCCCTCCGCTCGCTACGGGGGCTCAAGAAAAGTAAGCTAACCAAAATTAACCCAAGACATACCCAAAAACAAGAAAAAAACTTTAGAAACTTAACCTTAAAAAAAACAACGGGGTTTCAACCCGGGCCACCGATTGCCGCCGAATTGAGATCTAACCATCTAGACTTCTCGACACGGGGGCTCTTGCGGCAAATTGATTGCATCACGAAGACATGGCGCGAATGCAATAGCTCGAGTCAACGCCACCTACACTAGATGGCGTTGGCGTCAACAGTCATCACAAAACGCAACTGCGCATGTTATAAAAAGTTATAGCGTAACGACTAGATGCTTCTGTAATTTGGAGCGTTGTTTGAATTCAAACAACGTTTGGAGGTTAACGATCAGAATTACCGTCTTTCAACAGGGAGCCGTGATCTGCCAAACGGCACAGTTTATGGCACTACATGTGTTGTTAAATGTTTACATTTGTATTTTTACATTTTCACTTCATACAATTATGTTAGAACCCTCGGCAAATTGCACTAAAACGGAGTTTTATCCACAATACCGAAACATAATTATTCCACTCGACGCGCGTTTCGCTAACCATGTTAGCATCATCAAGAGATGATTAAAAATCAGTTTTAATCATCTCCTGATGATAACACAAACTAATCCTTTGGTGATAACCCAAAAAACCCTCCGCTCGCTGCGAGGCGCAACCAACAAGAACTAACCCAAACTAACACAAGGCATGCCAAAAAACTAACTAATCCAATAAAAAAAAATGCATGGACCGGGCGTCGAACTACTTGCGTTTTAAAGACACGAGCTTCACCACCTGAGCCAACCTCACATTCCTGCTTTTCCTGCTGTTCCCGAAAAGTGTTATACAAACGCGTGAAGTGAAATTCGAGATTAAACGGCGAGACACTAGTGGTAGAGGATAGGTTGCCCGATAACTTAGCCGATCGATTGGAGACGTCATCTGTTGAAAGCCCACAAGAGAGAACATAGCAATGGCAAGGTTTTTGTCGATTTGCTCAGCTATTTTTCAAGATACAGATATAAGCATATTTTTATCCGATCGGACGAAAAACGACACCTTTCCGATGTGTTTTCTCACCGCAAAAGTACTTGGCAACATGCAATAACTGTACAGGAATAGGCAATAACTGTCCGGGAATATAACATTTACGTCCTAAGACGGGAATAGTATATTTCATTACCAGTCCAGAAACTAGGCTTTTCCGGTGCGCGCACGACAGTTCGGAAGTCGTGCAAGCACAGGAAAAGCTGTTTCTGGCCGTGGAATGAACGATATTTTTTATAATACCTCTCTGAAATCAAGGCATAAACATTAAATTATTATAATTTTACGTATCCAAAATCATGTCATAATACATTTTGTATTCAAATGAAAGCAAACGTCAAACTGGCAAGACAAGCAAGACAGGTATTTATCTAATATTCATCAAGCGTTGCTATGGAAATGTGTTTGTATGCTTTGTTGTAATTGAATAGGCAGCTAATTTTGAAGTATTTGTGACAAATAATGTCAGAATAAATTAAATAATTTTACTTAAAATTAGACTAATGATGCTAAAATGTACTAGATTAATCTTGAAGACTGCATCGCTGTATAATTTTAACCCAATCTATTCTACTTTATGCTTATTCTGTGACTAAATAACTGCAAATTTAGCACTTAAAATCAGGGAGCGGGAAACCTTTTCCCGTTCCCTAATTAGGGACCGGGAAAATTTTTCCCGTGCCCGGCCCGGCATTTTTATTTAGAGTAATATTTGGCTCTATTTTTATAAATACCTATTCTAATTAATTTCGATCGGTTAAAAACAGTATGTGCAACTCATAGGAAAAGCACATTCCTGGACTCCTGTGTTTACCACAGTCGTCCAGAAATGTTTTCCTTTTCCTACTAGTTACACAATATACTATTATAATCAGGAAGAAAAGATCTATTTGAATACCTATAGTGTTAAAAAAAAAAACACTTTAGAGGGCCATTTGCTAAAGTTCCTTTAAAAAAAGTTATAAGAATGCAAGTTATCTGAATTGCTAGGTATATCTATGAAAAATAGTATTAAATAAAGGTCCCGTGCTTTATTTTATTGGTACTAAAATTAAGCTAGGTAAAAGACAAATGTTTGACCAATAATTAAACTAAATGAACAAAACAGCTCCACGTACATAAATATATGGTATGATTTATAATCAGGAGACTTTAACAGTGTATTTAGCAGTTAAAAATAAGGCAAAAAGTATATAAACTTATGTCTGAAAATGCGCAGTTTTCGAGATACAGGGTGTTAATAGTTATTTGTGTATTTAGAGCGCAAAGTAACGGATTGCCGCTTGAGAAAGAATGTTACTGCGCGACGCGTAGCGGAGCGCAGTAATCTTTCGAAAACGGCAATCTTACTTTGCGCTCGAAAAACACACAGAACTTTTTCTACAGCCGTATTTTTTAAAATTAAATCCAATTTTACTCTATACTTATTCTGAAATTTGCGAATGACTGTCAGTTTTGACATATTATGTTCGGGCTTCGGGCATATTTAGAACAGAATTGCCAGCAACAAACTGTAACAAACGCACGACTGTCATTTATTTATCTTCGGGTTCCATGACCATTCAGCACACTAGACGGAAAAAGCGAGAATTTCCTTTTCTATGTTCGCGCTAGAGCGCAAAATAAGGATCCACGGCATTAGTTGATTTTGCGATTTCATTTGAATTTAGTATTTAGTTATTTTGCGCGCGGCTGTAGAAAATAGTATATTATTTTATATGGAGGAAAAGTGATACTTTTCATGGCGCGCTCGTGTTTAACAGCCGAACGGAGTGAGGCTGGTAATAGAGAGCAAGCCATGAAAAGTAACTTTTCCTCCAAATAAAATATGCTGTTTTTTCTTCAAATGTCGACAAATTAATGCAAAAACATCTCTTTTTAATAGTAATAATATCTAATTATTATTAAAGATAAATGGGTTCGCAAGGCGGCTTAGACCACGGTCGTAGGTGGCCTTGCTTAGACCGGTGTCGGTGAATATAATGTAACATAAAGCTGTCAGTGGACACTGTCAACAATAATTATTTTTTTAAAATTGCGTTTCCGATTGCGTTTTAATTCCGTATTGATAAGCAGTTATTGAGTAAGTTCAATTAAATAATAACCAATTTGTTCCTAAATTAGTGATTTTTAGAAATGCAGTCACAAATTGAGTGATAAATACAAATTGTAGTTTAATAAATCTTGAGTTGTTGGCGCATATTTTGTTGTCTGTTTGTATTGTATCTATGTTGCTATGACAACACTTTTACCTCCGCCGGCGGAAAAGTGAAAAGTAAAGCTCCGGCGGAGGAAAAACGAAACTTCACCGCCGCCTACACAGTCGAGTAATGACGGATTTACTGACGTTTGAAGAAAAAAGTTTTTTCTTTAATATCCCAAATATTCTTTAGAGGATTTTAATGAAAATTTGTGGTGTTCTTTGTAGTAATAAGGGACTAATTTAGACACAATTAGATTTAAATTATTGATGTTTAAACATCTTACATCTTACGCGTCGGTATGGGGGTAAATCTCGGCAAATGGATCGAAAATGTGGGGACGGAAATGTGTAAACCGATGTCATATCATAACGCATGCGCATTGAGGAGCAAGCTAACCCAGGATGGCAGCGATTCCAACGACTCAAGTGGCGCTTCTAAAAAGCTAGCTGCTAGGGCGGTATTAGATTTTCCTGTCCAGGATATAGTCGATATAGGGCATATGTTTACACATCAGTGTTTCGAGTACTAGCAGACGCGCTCAATTATTTAAATCATGGGTCGTTTTGGATGCGCCTTAGCCAATATTTAAAGGAAACGTGTGCCACTGACTTTTTTCGTATTTTTATATTTTTTTCGGATTAAGTAAAAAATATACAACTTTTTTTGTCACTTAACTTTTTGCGTATCTCGCTTCGTTTTCTAAAAAAAAAATAAAAACCATTTTATTGCATGACCATTGACCATAGAACAAATCACGGAAAAAAATATTTGTTTTAATCGCTTGCAACGTTTTATGACAATTTTTAGAATCAAAATAAACTATAAAATTTCAAAAAATAACAGGTACACCCCAGTTTTTGCCAGTATAGTAGTTTTTATTTTTTATAATATCCAAGGCATGCAATCAAATACTTTTTTCTCCCGTGCAAAGACTTTTGGGCAATACGAAAAAGAAGTCAAGCGACAATTTTTTTTTATTTATAGCTGCTTAATCCGAAAATATAAAAAAATTGTAAAAAAATTATGTGTCTCACCTTTATAAGCACTGAAGTGAAACTTCTGAAAGAGATATTAGAAATTGGGTTTTTTTACCTTTTTTCCTCAACTTTTGCCCCCGGTCTCGACACATTCTATTTTTTTTGCTTTTTTATTTTTTTTTATAAAGCATTTATTTTTCCTTTCATTTTTGTCATACCCGACCTCGTAGCTCAACTCCTTCGCCTTTTTTTCGATGAAAACCGCGTTTTTCTAACTTTTTCTTCTTTAATTAAGTTTTTTTTTCTTATTTCGTTATATATTTTTGCTAACTTTCCGAACAATTTTTTAAGTTTTTTACAACTTTTTCCAATTTTTGCGAAAATGTTTGAGTATTTCTGGGGGGGGGGGGGTATAATTCCTTCCCCACTAATGACCCCGAGGCGGCGTCATCGCTTGTCAGATTTTCGATCCGTGACTCTCTTGCAGAGATATCGGCAAAAACGTTTTCCCCCCAAAATTTCCCCTTAAATTAGAGCCCCGGTTCCCTCATATGGTCAAAGGTAGCATCTCGTGAGGCGCACCTACCATAAAAATTTCGACCCCGTAGCTCTTCCCCTTCTCCTGAAGTTAATTATTTTAGTTTTTCCTTCTCCACCCACTCCTGGTCGAATGAGGGGAGGGGAGGGGGTACGGGGTTCTGTTTTCATCCAGGATCTCCATTTTTTTAATGATTTATTGAAATGGTTAAAAATATTATTATAAGCCCGCTCACGAAATTAATTAATCTATGCTTTAAAGAAAATAAATTTCTGTCCTTAAAGAAGCAATGGTTACATCGATTTAAAAAAAGGCGAACAGAGATGCCAGAAAACTATGAACCTATTTCATCTCCCAATAATCTCCAAAATTGTTGAAAAATCCATGGCAGTACAAATAACTACATATTCTGAAAATAATAATTACTTCTTAGGATCTCAGTTTGGCTTTAGAAGGGACAGGACAACGGTGCTTGGCATACTGGACTTAGTCTCACACATTGTGGACTCCTTTCATGGGTTGCGGTTTGACACTGTTATGTTCTGTGACTTGAGCAAGGCCTTTGACTGTCTAGATCATGGGATGCTCTTGCGAAAACTCAAGAAATACAGCCTTTGTCCTCACATTTTATTTTTATTTATCGTATGGCACATGACAGCAATTACATAGTGTACATATTACAATCACAAATTAAAAAATAGTATAAATAAATAAAAATAGTACAATAAAAATAGCAAACCAACATATACATAGAACATATAAAACACTTGATGGTTGATGTCCAGACGGTGAATCCAGATCAGCGCCAAAGGTGTAGCCGTAACAAACTCATCTCACTCTCCCCTGAATGCTCGCAATTCACAGTCTCGTACAACGTGGTCCATGGTTTGTCTGGGTGCGTCGCAGTCACACGACGGAGATTGCACATAACCCCATTTATGCAATGAATCAGCACATCTGCCATACCCAGTTCGAACCCTATTCAGCCTCACCCACTCTCTCCGAGGTAGGTCTGATCCTTGAGGTAGGATTGCTCCCATAAAAGCATGCTGTAAGTGGGGTTCAGCAGATTCATTCCACTGGGCGCGCAATTGTGCCAGGGAGTTAAAATTGTTCGTTTTCAGGTTTTCCGCATTTCTCATTGGTGGTTGTCGGGATCTGAGTCTATTTATTCGAAGTGGCGGTAGTGCTTGATGAATGGGTAATCTGTTGTTGTCGATAATCTTGTTATACTCCCTCAGAAGGGCATGAGTTCTTCGAAGTTGTGGAGGAGTTATTCCAGACAGTACAGGCAGCCAATGGATTGGAGTATATTTTATAGATCCCGTGATGAGCCTCATAGTCTGATTTAGCTGAACGTCAATTAATTTGGTGTGAGACTGTTCAACCAAACGGAGGCACAGTACTCAGCACATGAATAGGTAAGGGCCAAGGCACTGGTTCGCAGAGTCGAAGCTGTAGCTCCCCACGTCGTTCCACAGAGCTTTTAAATTATGTTATTTCGCGTTCTTAGTTTTCCCGCAACGTTGGTAAGGTGTTTCTTGAAACAGAGAGTGCGATCTAATATTACCCCTAGATACTTTGAGAAGTGGTTATGCTTTAGAGGCTGATTAGCGAATAGTACTTGCAGTTCACGTTTGGCCAGTTTGTTGGTCAGGTGGAAGCAAGAAATCTCTGTTTTGTTAGGACTGGATACTAGCCTTCATTTCTTAAAAAAGTTAGAGCTATCAGATCGTCAGTTAGGGTGTGTTCAATGTTTTCAAAGCTCTTATCAGAAAAGGCGATGGCTATATCGTCTGCAAAGCAGAACTTGCTACTGACTGTATCTGGCATGTCAGATATATACAAATTAAACAGTAGTGGGGCCAGTACCGAGCCTTAGTCCATTGTTTAATTTGCGTTGCTTGCTTATTGTCCTCACAGTGTAAAACTGATCCAATCCTACCTTGAAAATAGGACACCGGTTGTGAAGGTCTCTGGGGTGTTATCGGGGAAGAGTGTTGTTAATATTGGGGTTCCCCAGGGCTCCGTTCTGGGGGGTGTGGGCACTTCGGAACCCATGAGGACACACATCAACATGACACCTGACATAAGCATAATCTTGTGCCAGCCTACTGGAGGCTGAGATGTCAAACTGGGCCGGGATACTGGGCTGTTAAATTTTACAATAAGCTTCCAGATAGTTTAAGGTGTCTCCCATTACATCAATTTAAAAGTAGAATTAAGGACGTTTTAATAGAAAATGTTTTATAGTAATGAGGAATTTCTTACATTTGTATTTTAGCATGATTTCATAAGTAATGTACTGTGTCCATTATATATGTACCCAATTTTAATGTAAATGTGAATGTGTAAATACGATTTTAACATAATTTTGATTTTAGTGTGAAAGACTAGCATATTTAGGCATTTTATAAACAATACTCTTAGTTCCTTTATATGTTTTTTTAAATTTGTATTGCATTCAATTCTGAATTTTGTATATATGAATCTTTTGTTTTTAAACAGTTTTTGACATGTGTTAGACATTTGTATATTGACATGAAAAAATTAATTTGAAATTTGAATTTGAATTTTACGCCAGCTACATATCTTGAAAATGTCAGCACTCTAGCTATACTGGAACATGCTTCCTTAAAGCGTTTCACTTTGATTTCCGTTTCATTTCATTTTCATTTTTTTTTGGACTAAAAAGAACTTTCGCTTCAAAAGTCATTGGCGTATTTTTTAACAACAATATTGGTTAAAGTGCCTTTCGAGAAGCCACTGAACTTAATAATTTAAATCTAAGCCCTACAAATCATCACCAATTTTCCTTAACACCGTTAAAAGGATATTTAGAAAAAAGTCTGTAAAAATAAAAATGCTCTATCCGCACAAAAATGTTTTCTAAACCTAAATAACTATTTCCCAAAACTTAGTTCACTACACGCCTACTCAAAATGTTTATTGAAAATTCGTAAAAAATACTCCTCAAGAACAGAAAATTAAAATAAACACAAATCTGATGGTAAACGCTGCTTCTACTTCCGATCGATTTCAACAACCGACGTCACGGATTTCCCCTTCCGTCTGTCGCACCCAAGTTATCGAGCAACCTATCCTCTACTAACCTCGCGGCGGTATAACTTTTTGCAACCATGCACAGTTGCGTCTTATGATCAGCTGTTTGCGACATATTAAAGGAGGGCAAGAATTTAAAGGATAACTGTTAACTTTGGGCATACCGCTCCTCTCGCTTCGCTCGCTCCGGGGCACAACCAAACAGGACTAACCGAAACTAACTCAAATTTACAAAAAGAAACAAACATAACATTATACGGCAGCCCGGGTTCAATTCTCGTCAATGTTTTCTTTTATTTTTTAAGGTTATGTCTGTAAGAAGGTTTTTTTTCTTCATATTGGGCATGCCTTAGGTTAGTTTTTGTTGGTTTCGCCTCCGTAGCGAGCGCAGCGAGCCGAGGGCCATTCGTGAGGTGAAATATTAGACATTCTACAACACAATAATAGCAAACAAACCCTTTAAATAGTAAACAAACCAAGTCCGGGCGTTACTTATCTTTCTGCGGCTAGCTTCAAGTACGACTTGACGACGACAAATTTAGACAAAAACCCATTTGCCTCTACGTAGCAGTTACACAATTTTTCCATATGCTTCTAGGCAACCAGCTGTACATTGTAAAGTTTAAGAATATGATTGAATATCTTACTGTTGCTTCCCGTTGGGATTTAAGTAGAAATACTACCTGTGAATAATGAATGGTGTTTAGAAAATGAACCGTTATTGGAAAAGATAAGATCCGATTGTCGTACTACTTTTTTTATTTTCTTTTTCTTGATTTTGGGCATGCCTTGAGTTAGTTTTGGTTAGTTTCCTTTTCTTGAGCTCCCGTAGCGAGCGAAGCAAGCAAAGGGCTATGCGAAAAGTGCAATATTAGTTTAATGATAAAAAAAATTGATGAGATATTACAACAATAATAACGTATGATTGCCGAATGTATGGAAAATTTGTGTAACTGCTACGTCGTAGCGTCAAGTCAAAAACCATACTTCTCGTATGCTCTTGTTCGAGCGGGACTGTACTTGGACAAAGCAACACTGAATATGTATAATATTTACAATATATACAATATCTAATCTTTAGGATAAGGTTAGGTAAAGTATGAGTTTGATGATCTGTCATGAGCCCATATACACCATACATACACCCACATATATACATAAACATATCAAGTCTCCGTCCAGTATGTAGGAATTTTTTCATGTATCAAGCGCAAATCGAACGAGTTCAGCGGTCTCGACTGCGGAGACAAGGATGCTTCCGTGGCTGCGATGCGAAATTCGCATTCTGAGAACAGTGATAACTGCGTTTATATATAGTGTTTTTGGGTAAGACCCAGAAACACAAGATCCGCCCCCATGTCCGAACACCGGTGAGCGGGGTCTGCTAGAGATAGGTCAGTGGCTAGAGTCATGGTTCCATACACTATACCGTGTTTTGTCGTTTTGTGGCCTGATTTT